>JAUZND010033848.1:0-22376 GCA_034780555.1 Coelogynopora nodosa
ACATGCGTAGCAAAACACATATAATATTGTTACGTAATAGAACAGTGCAACCATCTTCTAAACAATAGTTCATCACAATATTATAATACATTTTTAATGTTTAATTTGACTTTTACATCAATTCAAGCAAAAATATCTACATTTGAAATATTTATATGTTGTAATGTGATACTTTGTTATAAAAAACAGAAAAATTATGCGACCTTGGTTTCGGTTTTATTAATAATAAATAAACCTATTTAAAGCAAAATTACAGTAATTATATAGTTGATTGAAATCATCCATAATTTCACATATCTATCCACACACACAAATATTTAGCAAAATAAAGCGTTTTTGTGTAATGTGTCTTAGTGTTTCATGGTGTATTATGTTATTAGTGTTTTGATTATGCCATTATTTGTTTACATTGATCGTATTGATTAATTTATATTGCTATCAATGCCATAATTCACTGTTATGTTATCGTTGTACGTAGATAGACGTCAATAAAAGCCGTCTGTTTTATTAAACCTTTTAAATTATAGTTACTCTGACGAAGAATAGCATTTGCTCATTAGAAATATACATCGTTACTAAGAAATAAACTTTTTCATTCTTAGTTTCGAGTAAAATTCATTTCAATATATATTTTTATCTGTAACCAACATAGTTAACTTTGACGTGATTTTGATGATCGTGTGTTTATTTTATAGTAAAAATAAAAAAAGGTTATATATTTATATTTTGCCATATTTGTATATTCATTAAAAAAGACAGGTACGTAGTTTTAGTGAAGATTGAGTAATTATAGTTATTTAACTGCTTATTTAAAAAAAATCGGACAAAGTGCGCATAAAGAAATACCTGTTATTAAAAAAAAGTACAACTATTAAAATTGGTTTAACTATATTTAGATTAAAGTTTGTAGGTATATTATTTGTTCATTTGTTTGTGTTCTATCATTTGTGTGACCTCTACGAACTAATGTTATAGATGCCAAACGAGCAGTAAAAGATTGAAGCAAGCATTTGAATAGGTCTGTGTCATTATCTAAGTTTCTGAGTACATTGCATAGAACATTTTGCATAGTTACCATGCCATGATCATTGAGTGTATGAAGAGTAGATTTAACTATGGCCTTAATAATTGTAAATCCTTACATGGATTCAAGTCCAAAGAATTATTGGGTGTTATCGAATAAGTCAATGTTGTAATCTTTCAAAAGTTGTTGTGTTCCCAGATTTTGAAGCAGGGGGCGGCCTTATCATGGAGGAAGGTTACTTCTTCAGGGTCTAGCACTTTTATTCTTTCTCTAAGAAAGGAATGACGGATTGAATGAGGATTGTGTCCATAAAATATTCACCAGTCCAAGTTTGTCTAATTTCTTTGACCACCCACATCATCTTCTTTGATGAGAAACAAACGAAGATCCAATACAAACTGGATAACACTTGTGTTCTTCGATTTCATCAGTGGTTGTTGCCCAAACTCTGTCATTTTGATGGTTTACGACTGGCATATATTAAAAGAATTCATCACTGCACATAACATTAGGGAAGTCATAAGCATCCCTTAGACTCAGGTACTCACAAAACCATAGGCGGTTTTCAAGTTGTTGAAGTATCTTATGTGGTTTCTGGATGACATGGAAGGCCTTGATCTTAATTGAATGCATGTAACGTTGAACTGTTCGGCGAGGAATTGGATCAACTCCTCTAGCTTTTGCAATACGTTGGTATCTCTGTTCCAGCTTGATAAATTTTTCGCTTCGTCCAATTCATTCAGCTACCCATGATCTTGTAATGAAATTTTCCACAGCATCTTTAGCCTGTTTGAATGTAATTGCTCTAATTCTATCAACAAATATTTTTCTTTATATATGTAAGCCATACTTACATTTTAGATTTATGATAATAAAACAGCAAGGCAAGGCACTTTTGCCATACATATTAGCAATTGAATAATACATTTAAGAAGGAATAAAAATATTAGGTAATTTGTGTAATCTTTCAGCATATTTAGGTAAATTTGACAATATTTAATACTACGCACTTTATATTATGTAGTAGACATTCAGAAAAGATCTATTTTTGTAAAATATGAAAAATATGTAATAGTTTGAAAAAATAACTGCATTAGTTATAAATTTGTATTTAAAACAGACATTAACTACAATTTAAACACGATAAATATTAAATCAATAAATTAAAATATTAACAAATATAGTGGTAAAATAATAATAAAATAATACGTAAGACTGCAATTTTAAAGGTGTAAAATGTTAACGATAATATTTCTATAACATTTTTAGATATATACTTGGGATATTATTGTGTATGTAAATAATGTATTGAACATTAATAAGCACAACTACCAGATGATCTCAACAACAACTAATTTAAATATAAGTCACAAAACATAAAAAGAAACTCCAATTTGAACAAGTGGTGACAGTGAAATAGCCGATATAGTTAGTTGCGCTGTTTAGTTGATGGTCCAACTTTAGTCGTCCTGATTGTCCAAGGCCACCCGTATTGCTCGTTCCATAGCGGTGACAAAACGGAGTTTCGCCTCGGCTGAATTGCAACTGAAGAACCACTGTAGACGTGAGGCTTGAACCTTGACTACATTGGTGGCGACTAGAAAATAAGAGTCAAAAATATATGGCGCCCATATAAGTTATTTATATAAAATTAGAATTTATTATTTTGAAATAACATATATTATTAATCTGGTTATGTAAAATCCATCAAAATATATAGTTTCTTTCTAGGATACGATCATCCTGTCATGCGATCTATCACATTGAAGCATTACGTCTTTACAACAAATGATTACAAATATTTTATCATGGCCAATTACAGGAGGGGAGGGTGCAAGAGGCCATGGTCCCACACGAACATTTCATATATTTGTATTCTTATAGATATTAGTTTGCTGCACATTATTATGCTTACGCATATCATTACATTTGTTTACATAATATATTAAATATGTTTATTATATGGTTATACATCTTTGCATATTGCATATGCTTATACTATGTTTAAAAATAATAAGACTTACAAAAATATATCAATGCTTTGGTATATGTTCCACCCCCCCCCCCCCCCTCCCTTCTGATTAAACACCTGTATCCACTCCTGGTCATTGTGAAAGATTTAATAGATCAACATTTTATCAGAATATAATTTTATTTGTTTATTATACATAGATTAGACATAAAAAATTGTTCACATGTCAATGGTCATATATTCATCTCACTAATCCTAACATTTGTATTAGATTATAATGAAAACTACGTAAAATATCTGTATATATTTTTATCCACAATTAGTAACATTTTAATTCAATTAAAGTTTTTTATTTCAAATAATTGACTATATAATATATATGTTAATTTTTTAATTATTAATGTCGTGACATCCAGAAATTGTGCTATAATTTTTAAACATAATTAATTAAATCATTATTAAAAACATAGATAACTAAAAAATAATATTAAAAATGACAATTATATATAAAAAAGAACATAAATTATTTATACAAAATGAATAAATAATAATACATTAATATAATTGAAAATATCCACTACTTATATATTTTATAGTAGCACATATTAATATATTTTTTTGTGAGTAAATGACAGTAAACAATGTTTACCTGATATAAATATATTGTTTTTATATTTAAGTGTTGAAAGTAATGTTTGACTAAATCCCTACAATCTATAATTGAGACCGCACGCTTCGCTGTAGTTATGGCACTCCTTGCGTGTAGCGTTCACTCGTTTTTGTGGGCATATTTTTATAATTGAATATTTATTATTTATTTTCATAATCATATATTTATTTTAATAATCATTTTCATATGTATATTTTTTATATTTTTGAAAACGATAGATAATAATCAGAGGCGGATGCAGGATTTTTCTGTAGGGGAGAGGTGCGCCTTGTAATATATAAATTGGCCGCACTCTCCTGGGGACTGTCAACATATTATTTTCCAAGAAAAGTGGGACCCTCGACCCTCTATAGGCTTACCGTTTCCATGCATAAATGACCATTTTAGGACAATGTAAAAGAATATTACGCATGCCATTATATTAAGTAAGTATAACATGCGGTGGTATAACATGAGGTAAGTATAACACGTATCAGGTATTAAACTGTTTGTAGCCATAGCACCGAAATTATTATTTTTAAATATTCCAAACTATGTAGGCTATTTTTATAAACATTTTAGAAATTATTATGAAATTGAAGCAATTATTCTGATTTAGCTCCGTGGTAAAAGAAAATATACTTCCGCGTGTTTTGACTCCGGTTGTAAAATGGAACGTGAAAGGAAGATTGGACCATGTGTATCTTACGAGTATCTTCCATTTCCCTAATTAACATAATATTTTAGCAATAATGTCCTTGTTACTTATAAAAAAATGTACTGATGTCCGAATTTTTGATAAGAGATGTTGTTAAAAATGCCATTCATGGTAAATAAACAATTTATTGATTGTTCTCAAGAAGCCAAATGTACTTTTTCTTTAATTTATCAGTATTTTGATCATGAAGACATTAAGAAATTAAAAATACTAATGAAAATAGAAACAAGAGTTTATATTTATTTATACTCGAAATAAACATGTTTATCGCCGCACGAGAAACAATAATGGAAGCAATAACCTATAGAAACAGTGTTTATGCAACGTACACTTGGAGTCAGCAATATCATAGAGTGAAAGTCTGTGAAGATCCACCGAGGACTTGTAGGTGTAAACATCCTGACGAATACGTTCATAGGGAAGAAACTTAATCAGCCGACGGGTGACGACGAAGGCATCGTTGAACAGAAACATTCCACTGTCCTCAACGTGTTGGTAGATACTAGTGGAGGCAGGCAGACACGTTACAAAAGAACAAGATATATCTAGTTCAACAATGATAAAGAAACGAGGAACTAAATTTATTCTAAAAAAATAAGGTTACGATTTTATAAATGTGAACACATAAAGTCATCCGTTGACAGTATGAACTATGGTCTCCATCTAGACCAACTTTATTTAAACCAAAAATAAATCTATAGTAATAGTCTTGACAGAGTATTAGGTATGTATGGGATTTAAATAAAAATGGATGAAAGTATACATACATCTAGAGTACATATACAAGTATAGATCTACGTAAATGTACGTTGTTTTACTGATATATGTATACATTATAGGTAAATGGTGTCTTAAATGTGTTAAATTAACTTTCCTAAAAAGATCCTACTTTTAATATTTTTCTATAATTATTATATTAAAAATATATACAGGATATAGAATAAATCGAGACAAAATAAGTTTTTCATTATAATATTTAAGTTTGTCTAAGCTTTTTAATACCTAAGAATTTAAACTTTTAATATAGTAAATATGCACACTTAAGTGTTCCTTAGTTATTATAATAGGCAATCCATATTAATTTGCTATACGAGCACCTTTTAAAAGACAACTTATGCATAATAAAAAAGTTATCATAGTGAAAAATAAATATACTGTAGTCAGGTCAGAGAACAGATAACTAGCGGCATGGCTAGCGGCAGGTTCTGTTCTATGATTCATTGAAATGTTATGTTAAGCGTTTGAATTTTCAGTTTAGCATGTGAGTATACTGAAAATAATTGCGTAACATGAATTGATTTATTGAAATTTTAGTCATCAATTTGTAATTAGTCATCCTTGGAATGATGATATTTATTAGTTTTTCATACTGAGAAAAAATATTATCATTAACATTAAACAATAGAACATTTTGATAAATATGGTGGTGTTGCTGCAGTACAATTTCTGAACTGGACGCGGTGTAGTGTCTGATAAACGATGCTTACCGGTATTCGGCATCAATATCATCGGAAGTTGGCGGCCGAAGAAGGGCAACATTTTCATGTAGAATAAAGTAGCGATTAGCCTCGAGCAGTAACTGAAATTAAAATAGTAAGGCCGAGATAAATATTCTTGTCAAATGATTACGTTTTAAAGAATTGTATTTTAATTTTTGTTGAATTTAGAATCGTTAAATCAATCGAGATTGTTAATTTCAATTGATTGATTTAGCTAATATTAAAATAATTTATCAACAGTGTTTTAGAAGGGAAGGTAAACATTATTGCTTGAAGCATAGTTTTGAATAAGTTTAAAATGCTGCTAGGTTACTCAAATATTATTCTGGATAAATAAAACATTATATTAGAAAACATTGTAGCTTAATAACGGAAGGTCGTAAGAATATATGTAAGTTAATTATATTGTATATTTTATACTGTTGTAAATATATATTGGGATTAAATAATGTAACTATAATTAACTAAATTGGGACCGTGAAAAGACAGGCAAAAGCCAGGTACCTAACTTTTTGGTAGCCAATATGCACAGCACCTTTGTGTGTAACGTTCTATTCATACTGTTGTGTTTGATTATAATCTTTATTTATCACTGAGGATGATTGCACGAAAGCCTATATCGCAACAAATCATTTAATTAATAGTTTAACATTAATATTGAAACAACAAGCTTTATAAAAATATATAAATCAATTTTTAATAAAATATAATGAATTATTATGGTTTTAATAATGTAGTAATTAACTAATATTATAACATGAAAATTAAGCTAGCGATATAAACTAATTTCATTGTTTAAATTACATTTAAAATTACATATTTGTGATTTTAAATTAAAAATTAGCCGACATACAAAAACATTTAATATCATGATCTAACATATTAACTCATTTCTACGGGTACATTTATGACAGGACTTTATTGAACATTTAATTTGATTAAAATAAACTTTTGTCAGAATAATAGTTACAATTAATATTTTTATATTTTATCGAGGTTTATTAACTACAGAAGCATACTATAGTTAAAATATAGATTTAAAGAACTTTTGATGCAGTGAATGTTAATGACAAATAACGTAATTAAAATAAAAAACCTACAGTGTCAACATTAAATTTCCCCGGAATTGGCTAATAAATCTAAAAGTTATATTTAGGACATTTAGGATAAATATAATGATAAAAGAGCAATTCTAACTAGCATTTTGTTTGAACTAAATATTTTTACTGGAAATTTTAATTTGATTATGATTTTATATTATTTTAAATATATAAATAATATTAATATAAAAATATTTTTCATTTTTATTTTTTTAATTTTTTATATATTTCTATTTTATTCAAATTCATACTAAATAATGTAGAGTGTCATAACATAAAATAATATATTATGTAAAAGATATTATTAAAAACACATTTTATTTCCACATAAATAGATATTCGACAAACAAGAAACACACCGGACAACCTTGAATGAGTTTTTGCACTTTAACCATTTCCGTGTCATGTTTAATGCGAAGTTTATCCTGTAATGAAATAAAATATAATGATTGAAAATTCATTGTGTAAAAAGATAAACATACACATATTTTTTCAAATTTTAATAGTACAGAACAACGAGTTTAGCAATTCAAAATCGAGTTGCGTATATGAATATTTTGTGTTTATCTTGCAATTCGAGTTTTCATAAAGCAGATATTTATGGGGATTTATAAGGTACACTGCTGGGATTCGAACAAGCTACCTCCACACTCAATCACTAGCGCCTTAATTGACTAGGTTTTTCATCCCTAAATATCGATACCTTTATTTTTCCAATCTTAAATTTGATTAAAAATTAATTATTAGTTTAATTTATTAGTAACAGGCCCATAACAACGAAGTTACTGGTACGTCGCCGGATTTTTACAATGTTGATGGAAGACAGTTTGATGACCTTTGAAATTGGTAAAATTATATTCAGAGTATACGGTTTCTCATAATAATAAAATTAAATAAATATCTACAAAGCCCGCTCCCCTGGTCATGAAAATACTGACGGATCAAACCACTTCAGAGATACACAACTTATATTCACGTAATATAAATATGTTGAAAAGCAGATTTTTAAAATATATACTAATATCGCAATAGACAATAATGCATATAAAAGCAGTAAAAATAACAATATTATTTGGTTTTCAGTTGATTTCACTGCTTTCACTATTGAAAAGAAAACTATAACAAACTTCATAATAAAAAAAATATCAGTAAACATTGAAAGCAATTGGAAATAATTTGTGAATCGATATAAGTCAAATAGTCATATATACCGTTTCTATCTTATCCCGCATGTTGGAGAGAATACGAATCGCTTCTTTGACATCAGTACAATCGGGATGGTCAATAGGTGTGTGATCCAGAAACCAGGTCAACAAAGTCACATATTCGGTAATTCGGCGTGTAGGCAACAGGAATAGCTCATGAAGACTGGAATTAGTAGGTCAATCAAATGTTGTTTATAGGCCATTGCTTGCAATTACCCAATTGTATATTGATATGTCATTAAATTTATAGGAAGATTTATATAGATACTAGTTTTGTATATGTATATAAATTATATATATTATAATTGATATATTAAGTTAACCATTTTACTTTACCAATTTGATTCATGTTATGTAATTTGCATAATTTGCGGAGACCAAAAAATCCACTTTCTTTTTATTGACTAATATTCACCATTAAAATATAGTAGATAATAATATACTTATTGATAGGAAGGATTGAACATAATAACAATACCTTCTATATTGCATCAAAACATTCCTAATTACTACATATAAAATAGATTTAAAATTAAATCATAACGTATGACTTTGTTAATAAAGTGATACATTTTGTTCAATTGTTTTGCAATTTAAAAAATATACGTATTTCACATTTAAATAAATCAACATAGGGGTTCGTTTACACGTATTTTACTAGAGCTCATGTTTATTAAAATTAATTAAATTAAAATTTATTATAAAAATTATTCGGTATTTGAAGCAATAAATTTAATTTTTATAAACGCATGTTTCCTTCAATAAAACACTAATGCGATCAAATAAGATGCTACATCATAATATGCATACGGCAGGCATATCTATTATTATTAACATATCCCATTTATTATTCAAATAGGGTTTCTATTTCAAGAACTAAGTATTTAATTACTGTGGTTTGAAAATGTACATTTATATACTACGATATCACAATGTTGTCGATAAAATGCTTAAAGTAGTATAGTCTTAAAACAAAAAAGATCTATGATTTGTTTCCTTTTAATACAAGCACTTGATTCTCAGGATATTTGCAGAGAGGTATGGAATGGAAATAAACAAACGGTTTATATTATTATATTAATGTTAAATAGATATGGGAATAATAAAAATACTAATATGTCCTAAAAACACATAACATTTTCCAGAATGTAAATTTTAAATCATCTAAGTTCCATATCAAAATATGGTAGCTCGTTTAACACATTTAAAAATACATAAACAATTTAGGAATGTTATTTAGTTATGTGTTTAAATACGTGAAACGTAAGAATAAACGATTGCGATTAAAGACTATTTGACTATTATGATATTGCATTATTAGTACCCCTTTTTCTCGTACCCTTCAATATGTATTATACTTTTACACTAATTGTGAGATTGTGGGAATTTCCAGCAGATTTTAAATAACTGATATTATTACAAGCATTAATCAACATTAAATTATTCCAAAAATATCTATATAGCTGAACACAATTTTAATTGTTACTAACATAGCATGTGACGTACGAAATTATGTGTAATGACACATTATGTTACACTGGTTTATATAATATCTTTAATAACATTCAACAACATGATATATGTTGATATGAAATAAATTGTTACCAGACATAATTTCTATCGCCACATAATGATTTGTTAAAATAATCCGTCCAAACTTATTCTTTCAAACTGTAATAACTCCTAACATTTTCATAATATAATAATAACCCATTTATTTAAGAACACCAGTAACCGCGGGTAAGCTGCTAGGCTATATATTCAGCAAGATCTCCCGTTTCTCCCACCTCAACATGCGCGTCTCCGGCTGGCACTCGCGCCTGGCCAGGAAGGCCCGAAAGCTGGGCTTGGTCTCGATGGAGCGCTCCAGCGCGGCCACCTGGACACTGTAGTTGAGGAAGAAGTTGTTGTAGAACTTCAGACTCTTGGTAAACTTCATGAAGACATCGCCCAGACACTGGGTGGCCGACCAGTTCGTGAGGCGGCCTCGCAGGTCCGTGCTGAGGGACCGGCTCACATCCAGCAGACAAAGGGTGTCCGCGAAAATCGTCTGCTCGATAGTCCAATGTGATGTAATATACGGGGTGGGGTTTTTTTCTACTCGAAGTCAAACGATATCATTAGTGTAATACGTAAGATTGAAATTAGGGGTAAATAGATTATGGCAAGTTAGAATATAAAAAAAAAAAGTTTAAATAGTTTGCTTTGAAACACTAATCGATACGTTTAAAATTGCAAACGATTATATGTTACATCTCTGTTCTAATAAAAATGTAATATGTATTGATTAGAATTGTTGCCGGTGTTTCAAAGCAAACTAGTTAAACTAATTTCAGTCCCCAGAATTTGATATGTTAATGTGTAACAAATATGCCAAATATATATAGTAAACGGTTCAGTAAACGAGTAAACTAGTATTTCATAAAACATTGTACTGCACACGCCAAGTAGACTTGTTATATTAGTTAAGCAATATTTACAACAGAAACTAAAGCGGAACGGTTATCTCGTCTTACTTGAATTAGTTAGCGCAATGTTAAATATTAAAAACACCTCACTTTGTCCACAGCTATAACGGTATTGGTGCATACCATAATATAAAGTGAGACATCAATGTTTCGATATTTTTTTATTGCTTGCACGAATTTATGGTTTGCCTATATTTTTATTTTTTAGCAAATGTTTATTGCTATTATAAGAATTTGTTCTTAAGAAAAAAGCAAACGATTATTCATATATTTTTAAGTAATAAAATTATAAGTGTTTAACTTATAACTTGTTTACAATATTAAAATAATAAACATAACATTTATAGTATAAATAATAACGTCAAATATATAAATATAAATAAAATGATAAATATATAAAATAATATTAATATACAAATATTAATCAATAATAAAATACATACTACATTTAATTTAAGCAATCGATGTTGCTCATATATATTATAATTTCTCAAAAACAATTGCTTATACCTTTTGCTTTTGCTCTTACCACTTTCTTATAAGTAATTGCTAATTTTGTATTTGATTTTATATCTGATTTTCAATTAAAAGAGAACCAGTTATTATCCCGACCTGCAGGTGTTGTAAAGAGAGGACCGCCTTATTCGAGTCAAGTGCTCGCCTGAGTGGCACATAGAAGCAGTCGCGCACCGCCTCCAGACATCGCAGATAAGTGACCTCACTGGCCAGCAGCTCCTGAGCAATCGGGGTCCGCTTTTCCGGATGATCGCTCATTATTTCTGCCGTCTGAAAAAAGCTCTTAAATTTAATTTCTAAAAAATATATATTGATAACTCTTGACCTATCTATAAAAAGATATGCCAAGGTGAAAAATACTTTTTTATTTATTTTTAAATTGCCCTTCAGTCAACGGCAAAGGAGATCGACAGTTTTGGCGAGAATATAGCCTATAACTTTTTAATGTAGTAAATATAAAGTTTTAAACATATAAATTATAAAAAAAACTATTCCAAGGCCACCCTAACTCTTTCCTTTTCGTTTTAACTATTTAATTCAAAGTACTGATTAATTTTTGATTTAGCCAGTACTTAAGTTATAATAGAAATATATCTTTGACAATAACAATTTGTCATGTAGGAAAATGTTTTATTATTAAGATTTTTTTAAAGATAATAGTAATTATTTCTACAAAATCAAAATATTGTATAAATGGAAATTACTAAATTTTTATAAACATAAAAATAAACTATATTCCTTTTTTCAGTTTTAATAGTTTTATTTAATTATTTTAAAATAATATAAGTGATATACTAATATAGTTGTATTTTATGAGTATCGCGAATTAAAGATTGTTTTTGGTTTTTGTTTTCTAAGAATATTTGCTGTAGGGCATATTTGTGCCTAGCGAATTATCTAATGGAAGCGTAGTGCATTACATAATTTGAATAATGAAATCATTTTGATTTTCTGATATTTCACCGTGCATTGATCGATTTTTAAGGCTATATTGTAATTACAAAAAACATGGTAATTGTATAAGAAATAGATATCTAAACTTTCGACATTACATCATTAGATAGAATTTGTTATTTCTGTTATACTCACACGCTAACAGGAATAGCAAATATTACACGACTATTTTAGAGTTATTATGGGTATAATATACACACACACATATATGTAAGACACCTTAGTGTTCTTTCTGTTTTATTCTATATTAATAATAAATTGTTGTATATTAATAGAAAATACGTTTTAATTGTATCAGAATTGTATTAAAATTGTATGGAAACAAAATATCTAAGAACTCAAAGGTGCAAAAAGTATAGAAATATCATTTTTAAATGATTTTGATAAAATGTTATTTCGTGCAATTATATTGGAGGCTATAATGAAAGTATTTTATGAAAAAGTAAATGGTGAACGAATAAATAAATGAAAAAAAATTAGACTGAAATATATTAATCGACCCGTACATTATTTCAATTAAAATAATGTATTTGGATTTCACTGTTAACTTGAATTCATATAGATTAAAATATATAATAAAACGTATGGACATATATTAGCAGATATAAATATAACATAATGCTAGTAGTATGTAATAGTAATCGCTGAATAAGTACGCTGATGGGCTGATAGTAACGGGTGTTAAAATGAAAACCGAAAGTTCCTCCCCCGTACATAATTTCTTTTTCGATTTTATAAAATTAGGATGTTATGTAGTTAAATTTTATTATTTTAGAATTTAACAACAAAGAGTACAGAACGATATAGAGCAATTTGAAAGTCCCTTGAAAATTGTATGCGCCTTTATATATATATATATATATATATATATATTCGTTTAAGTATAATAGACTTGTAGTTATTTTATATAGTAGTATACATATTTGTCGGAATTCTTGTTGAAATCAACCTGATCGGTCATAATATGCCTTCTGTGCACTTCATATCATACTTCTGTGACCTTAACTGAGCAAAAAATGACATATTGTTAAAACCGACACATAGGGAGTCACTTCAACCAAAAAACAAATACTCGATACATATTGGTTAATTTATCTTTAATTTTAGCGCGAACATTTTTATTTATTCTCCACTATTTACATTAAACCTACAACATCTAATAACGCCCTAATATTATGTAAATATAATTTTATAAAATCGAAACCGAAACCGGTTTATGGGAGAGGGGGGCACTTTCGGTTTTGCTATCACCGTTATTTTCAGCCAATCAGCCTGCTGTCAGTTACTGCTGCTGATGTTTATGTATATTGCATATAATCACATCTAAAAGGCAAGTCTATTAATTAAAATTTCGAGAAAAAACTCGAGACTATCAGGATTAAATGAATTAAATTAAAATAATAATATTATATTACAAAAAAAATGAATACTGCTTTTTCACCAAATCCGTCCGGACTGCCCGAAAATTAGAACATCATTCGAATATGTGTATCACCTTTATTGTAAAATGTTTTGCAACTAATAACTACCGCTATTGTCTGTTGAATATTTAACATTTTTATTTAATATTTATTGTGTATAAAATAATAATCGATCATTAATTCAATTAAAAAATAATAATTAATATTTTGAATTATCGAAAATTTGGGAACATTTTTAGGACAGTTGGACGAAATGGGTTAAAACTATATATATATAAATATAAATTAACTAATACATTTTAAAGTGTGTTTTATTCAAAGATTGCCAATTAAAGATTAATAAATTGTTTTATTTTTATTCAGACAAAAATATTTCAAATGAGCAAAAAGGAAAATTAATAAACAAAAGAAAATGCTCAAATTCACTTACCAAGGTGATGTTTGATTTAAATTTTGTATGGAATATAAATTTAGCACAGTGTATGCATATTACTAAATAGAATTTAGAAATATAAAATTATTATTTTTTAATTCTGTTGATATAGATAGCTGTATATACTATAGAACAACATAAAATTCATTGGGTATGTACCAGATTACCTCAACGATTACTGTCAATTAAGAATACTTTAGTTTTATATATAAATTAATATTTACATTATAAATTCACCGTTTTAAAACGTTAACAAATTAAAGTTATAGAGTAGATATATATATATATATATACAATATATATGTTCATTTCTGTAAGAATTTATTGGATTCATACGTTTTATGGCATAATAGCGTTTATATTGAAGTCTTTAAACCCGTTGTGGACAACGCTAAAATATATGGGCCTGGTACTACGGAGAGGGGATAAAGACTTAAATATTACTTAAATGTCGATAAATTACGTCATGATGTAAAATGGTTGCATCACTCATTTATTAATAACAGAATCGCATGATGAATTTCTTCGTTTGTTTCGTAATTTTGAGAAATATTCAAAAGAGGGTAGTTACCTCTACTTGGTCTATTTTACAAACGGTTAAAATTCATAAACATATATATGTTTGATTATAAAAACTTTCTTAACTCCAAAAGTCACTTTTTGCAAAAATAAATTTGAATAAGTTTATTTATATTAAATAATCGTCAAATTTGAAAATCAGAGAAGCCAAAGAGATTTAACATTAGCCGCTTAGATTTGTACAAATACTCACATACTGTTTGTCTTATTTCCTAACCAATATTAAATTGATAATAATATTTTATGAACACTATCGTGGTGATATATGCACTTATTCACTGAAGGCATACAATTAACAAAAGGTTAAATTTCATAAATAAGTGGTCCTACGACAAAATTCATGTCAACATAATGAGATAATTTTTATAAACATTATATAGGGCTCATTTAACACAACCTCATTTAAGCTCATTTAACACAAACATATTTTAATGAAACATTTCGTTTATGTTATTATTAATTAATTATATTTAGTAATATATTTAGGCAAAAACTTATATAAAAAAACAGTTGATGAATATTATTAACATTGCAAGTATACCTGATAGGAACCATTGTCATATAATTTGTAACAATTAATTATCAACATATTCGAGTTTCTTGTTCTAACAGTAAATAATTTCTGATTATGATGATTATGTGATGCTACCATTATCATATATATTTATAGATAATATACTACCAGATCAGCCAACCTCGTATCATAGTTATAGTTAATGAAACAGCAGATTAAACCTAACAATAAATGATAAATAATATTGAGAATTCGAGAGATATTTATATTTATTAATAATGCAATTGTATTTTTAACGAGCGCGACAATTACATTGCTGTGATTGGAGTAGGCCTACTTTGTTTACCACTATGTTTACATGAGAACCATGTTGTACTGTACATATATGTAGGAACCAAGTATGCCAATCTAGTCTTTATAGCTTATAGATTTATAATTTATAGCCTATATAAATATAAGACCATTATAATCTGAAATACATAATCCTTCTTTAGGCTGACACAATTTATAACAAATTAATTTAAATTTGATTGCTACATGAAATAGACAGTTATAAGCTATATATACAACATAATTATTATTGGATAATCTGAGTGCGGTCAACCGAATTTGACTAAAAACTATATAAGTACAGTTTGAAAATGAACAGATAAAATGATGTAATATGAAATCACTTACCAATTGCATGGGACCACGTGTACCGACCTCTCCAGTAAGCTTCATTCTTCGAGTTGAGAGGAACAGCAAACCAGACGATGATGAGCTTTTTAATTCTTCATTTTCTTCGCTCCTGCACTGTTCTGTATTTTGTCGAGAAATAACCCGATTGGGTGAATCAACTTCCGGATCATCGTCGTCATTGGTATGCGTTAACTGAGCCTTTAGAGTGGAAGTATAATACTTGTTGTACTTATTTTGTTCTGCTAACGTTGAACTGAGTCTTTAGAATTCAGATATATTCACAAATAAAGTATGTTACACACTTTTTATGTTTACTCATATACATTTTTATTTATACATATGCATATAAATGTTTACACAAAACATTGTTTTATATAGTAGGTTTATTTTTATAAATTTATTTGATTATATAATATGTTTTGTATCACATTATAACTATTTGAATACTAATTATATACATCATAGTATAATTTGAAATATAGTTTATATAATTGTCGCAAATTAATAGAAATGCAAAGTTTATTTCAGTAGGTTATTTAAAAATGAAAATAGTTTATGAGGCGAAAATAAACAAACACTAGAAAAAATTATCAACAGTAGAACATCGTTCATTTATATGAAAGAAAACCATTGCAACAAATATTACAAATAGTTACATTAATACAAAAATTAAATACATATATTTCTCTTCAATGAAGAGTAATGTTAATTAATTCCTGTCACCGTCTTCAATATATATATATATATATATATTCAATATCCAGTAAATGTACTGCATGATGTAATCGATAATGTCTCAGAAGTAATAGCGTTGACATGCTGACAAACATGTGCTTGTCAATGGCTTTATGTGGCGCATATTTTGCATCGGCATTCGATATATTGCTATAAACTATTGACTGATTTTATATAATTTTGCCGACTTGCATTATTATTAAATTTACCAGCAATATTCTTGAGTAGCTTGGATGTTAATTTTTTTATTTGATGAATTTTAGACAATACAGTTTGTACTAAATTGAGGTTTTTGGATGTTTTTAAACAGTTAAATAGAAACTTCTAATGTATGCAGATTGGTATGTTTCTTTTTTGACTATTTTCACTATATAGCAAGTCAGTATTCCCTTAAAATTCATCGTCAAAGGTAGATACCCTCTTAAACATCACAATACGATTTTAGATATGTTTTAAATATGGATTATGTGTAAATTTTCAAAAAATATTGTCAAATAGTAGTGGAGAGATAATTTAATTTGAAATTAGTTAAAAAATATAAATTTTAGAGTACCTGATGCAATTTTTCTAATTTAAAATTAAGGGTGATATTAATAGCTGCAATGCATTTTAGCCACAAAATATTGAAAATAAAAAAACAATCAGAAATTGATTATCAAATTAAAACGTCACTGCAACTGGGCAATTCTACAAATAGAGATCCAATTGGGTTTCAGAAAATGTAAAAATAAAATATCATGTAAATTGTTAAAACGTTACATATTGCTTCTCATTATATATTTGAAGAATACAATAACCAGAATCCAAACGGACAACATATAGAATTGATGTCTAAAATTGTTATGCAATGTTCCAATATATTATTTAAAGTATTACAATGAGATATTCATATAATCATAAATGGAACCTATTCAAGTGAAGACAACAATAGACATTCGATTTGCTATTTTACAATATCATAATATAGGTTTAACCAATTATTAACTCTCTATTTATATGGCAGGTTACTAGACAAAATCACTTATTTCAATATTTTACAACAATTTTGGCTTATCTAGTGGAAATGTGGATATCCAATTCTGCATTATTGGTTAAAATCAGCTATCCAAATTTTAAAAAAAAATTACCAACGGTATCGTATCCGTTGAATATATTTATTGTTCTAAATAATTAGCGTTACAATCATATAAAAATGGGGATTAAAAAATATCTGTTCCAGTTTTTTGGGACAAAGTTTAAAATTTAAATCTTGAAATCTTCAAAGTGACGAATATTCAAATGAACTATTCTATGCGATTTACAAATTAATTCATATTATTTGAATGTTTTTATATGATCATTATGTCAAATAAAATGTACAACACTAACACCTTGAGCTTGGTTATAGCGTATTGTAGACTTTGGGATAAATGTTTTGTCTGTATCGATTTTGAAACGGTTTTGTATTTGTCCTATTTCTTAATAATTTTACTTGTAAAATTAAGTGTTTTAGACAGTTTATAACTATTTTAGTTAATCAATGCCGGGGTGGGGCAGAAAAACGCCACAATTGGAGTTCTTATTATATAGAATGGACTAAACAATCCTTACTTGAACATATTTTCTAAAAATAATGACAAGTTCATTGCAATCGGATATAAAATTTTTGAGCACGGAAGGTGATGAGAAAGAGGGCGTATTTTTGCTATGTCCTTTTTTAACCGTTTTATTAAATAATATATGTACTTGTTAATTCTTTTAATTCTCAGTATTTTTATTGCCACTAAATATGTAAAATTTTAAACAATAAGTAGTGCTTACTAAATAGCTATGATATTATTAATATTTTCCAAAATTGTTTTCTAAACATTTAACATAAATATATCAATAAACCAAATTTTAGACATAGTCAACACATTTTATTAAAAAATAATTCAATCGTAATTTACTGTAAAATATAGCAAACCGTAAAATTTAGAATAGCATTGCAACATGTGAGAGAGAGATAGTTGGTTTAATACATGTCATATATTTAATACCGTATATATATTATATATAATGTTTAATTCAGTAAGGTCAATAATTAATATATGTTTAATAATGTTAACGTTACATGTTTATTATAGCCTTCTAATATGTTTTTTTCTGCAATAATTACTGACATTTTTAAATTGAAAATATATAAGACCACAAGGATAAACTCTCAATACTAGTATTTTATAACAATATATCGAGCTTCTTTTATCGATAAAATTAAATTTAATTAAAATTAAATAACTCTACACTGTTTGTGCAAGTAAACAACTCATTCTTATTCTCTTTCGCAGTAAATATAATTAAATTAAATTATATATTTATAAATTATATAAATTAAATCATTGTTATATATTTAAAATGTTAAGATTCAGTTAATTAAAAGAATGTGTTTTAATATCATAAACATAATAAATAATTTAAGTTAACATTTTAAAAGGAATTAATTGCAAATATTAATAACAAAAAATAATTAAAGCATTTATTGGTTTTGTTTAGTAGAATTCGGATTATAATGTGGTTACTCAATTATTTAATCTTTGAATAATTGAGCAATATATATCCTTCAAAGCATCATTAATGAGTTTCGTGATGATTGAATTATCATAATTTTGTTCTGGAGACTGTTTCGGTCCATAATGATAAAAAGATTTTGAATAAGTAGCGCTACGTTTTTTTAATATTTTCTGATTAATTCCAGGTAATTTTTCAAAAAGCGGACTCAGCATAAAGCTTTCAAAATTATTAGGATTTTTATAGTTTGTAACTATTAAACTGTTTCCTGTGCGTTTATTTTTATTAACTGCAAAATCTGACACTAATTCAGTTGTTAAAGAAGACACACCTGCAAATGTTGCATTGTTGTCAGTGGAATTTTCTTTCTGAAACGGCAAATTCTGATTAACAATTTTAGAGTCATTTTGTTTAACTGGGAGTTTTCTAGCATTAGGAATATTTGGCTTCTTAAGAATTTTTTCGCGCCCCGTTTTTACGTCTTTCGTAGGTTTTACATTTTTAAGAATCGGTTTTTTCTTGACAATCTTCTTATTAGGAATATTATAGCGGTCATTTTTATTTTTGGATACACATTCGTATCGCGGAAATATACCGGCATTTACTGTCACAGAATCATAGTCACCGGCTGACTGTGATTGAAAAGAAGATACTTCGCTCACAGAGGATAGTAGATGTTTGTCAGAGTCATTCGGTAATTTAAATGATTCCTTACTATTTTCTTTACCATCATCGCATGTTTTGATATAGCAGTTTTTCTTTTTAATGACAGATTTAAATATTTCATCAACGTAGGGTACAATACGCTTAAATGTATTTTTTGGTTGATTACTAAGTTGTCTTGTAGTTAACTTCTTATTACTTTTGACCTCATTATTTATAAATATTGGACCCCTTGGGTGAACTCTATAATACATTGAATCATCACCAGCTTTCATGTGAGTTTTTTTATTAGTTGCACTTACCAAGGTTTTATAGAAATTGGTAGTTTCCGCATGACTAGCATTGGTTAAATGTTTTTTATTAGTGTAAGCATATATGTTACGCTCTTCATCAGTATATCTTTTAGAATCAATGTGGTTTGTTCCAAAATCAAGAAGATTCAATAATAATTCATAAGCATCACCAACATGTTCCTGTGCAATAATAGATCTGTCGAAGTCATTATTTGCAGATTTGAATGATTCACTAGTGGATGATTCATCTGATTCTGCATCATAGTTACAATTTGGAGAAGGTAACATATTATTTTGTAGAATTATTAGGTCAATATGAAGGTCAATAAAATGCTTTCACATTTATGTTAATTTTACATATTATATCTTCAATATTTATATTTGAGAGTATCCACACATCTTTTCAACGATATCCAAACCTATGTGATTTAGTAGATTCTAAATATGTAATCGATTGAAAAATAAAATTTTAGTTATATTGATTTTTGTGCGGGAATACATTAATGTATTCTTCGATTATAATAATATAATATTCAACTTTATAATGGAGATCTCCGTATAATTATGAGTGGATTCTGAGTGTATGATCTACTGCAATAAATTGATTTTGTAAATAAATAAATTTTCTATTGAAATTTAAAGATTATATCAAAACTCTCCGCCGGAGATTATATGTATAATCTACGGCAATAGAAAATTAGCGTTGAATATATCGAATATTGCCCTTCATTTCGAAAATCTGCACAGAGAATAAACTCGTATCCGCTACGCTCCTACTCGTAGATTCTGAATGCATATCTCCTCAATTCAAATTGATCGATCAATAAATCTATGGTTAACAGAATAAGACGATTTAATAATCTATACATTGTTGTTGACGGTTGTACCTATTTAAAAATAATTATATTTAAAATATATATCTGTTACGGGATTAGTATTAAAGATGAAGCACTACCACACTATGCCTTGGCAGTACGAAACTATTTTGACTAAACATTCCTAGCCAAATGGATTGGTCGACGGGGACTAATAGAATGTCCTCCACCGCGATCTCCAGACCTTACGCAGATGGATTTCAGTGTTTAGGGAATTGTAAAAAATGTAGTCATTTTTGAAAAAAAGCCAAGGAATTTTGCTGATATGCTTCAGTGAATTGAATATGTTGACGTCATTGGCAGTCATTTTGAACACTTAAGGTAGCTTCCATTAATATTAACTATTATACGGACTGTTGGAATTGTGTATACCATTTCTATGAACTTAATTAAATATTATTATATTAAACTGTATAGAAACTGTTGGGCGACCCTGTACATGAATGATAAAAAGTAACAATGTAATTGAAAAAAGGTTCAATGAAAAATAATTTCTGCAACTGCGTACCTGTACCAAACAAAATACACGGATGTAATGATATGTGTAATCTACTGGTAGTTCTTGCAGGTAATTAGACATTCGAATTAGTGAGCACTTTTCTAACAACGCCAGCTTACTTACAAAACCGCATCACCTACCTACAATGAAACACCATGACGTTTATTAGTGCCGGTTCGACTATACGAGTCTTTAGGAAATAAATAAGTAATCCTCCCGAGAGAGTCGATCCTCCTTAGACCGCAGGATGGGTTGGTATCTAGGATGGTTACTTGCATGACATTCGCACTGTGGCATGGTTGATTAATATATTCGGTATAGTTTCGATGGTGAGAGTCTTGCCGCGTTAAACAACAGTGGAAATGACATCCAAGTAATCCTATACTAGATTTCAACCCACAGTGGTCTAAGGATGATCGTCTCTTCCGGGAATATTATTTTATTTCTTTCAACGGGTATTAATAAACGTCATGGTCATTTAGTGAAATATTTTTGTAGTTATTTTTAGTGTACTAATTAAATCACTATTTCCCAATCTGTTTAGTAATTTATGTGTAATATATATATAAATTGTTATAATCATTTTAAACTATCGATTATTGTGATTTCAATGCTTACTTTATATTGATCGTATTTTTAATGCAATAGTTGTTTTATGTTATTTTAATATATACAATTATGCCTTGATAAATAAAAACAAGTTATCGAAAACGCGTTTGGTAATAAATATAAGTTTTCTACATTTATTTATAATATTTTTATTTCTCCACCATTCAGTAAATTTATTATTTCAAATCAAATACAAACACAACATTGTCATATTTATCGAATATTTATACGAATAGAAATAACCCATTTTATGCCACGCTTATATCATAAATGCGTGATCAAAAAATTTTGCTCACTGTTTATAGTGAGCAAAATATTTATTAAATAGGGTTCTACTATAGAGTGAGCAATTTTTTTTCCTTTCATTGTTTTTTGCTCACTACAATTAACAATTTAAATTTATTGATTGCTACAGCGTAGAATAAACGTATGCTAATAGCCAC
>JAUZND010033859.1:0-22365 GCA_034780555.1 Coelogynopora nodosa
CATTTTTTATCGGAACAACAAATTAGACTTACCAAAAATAGAATTCAAGCACAATTAAATTGACACGGATATTAAAAGAACCAAAAATATAGTATTAAAACACCCTAAAGCGTGATTTTAAACGCTAAATAGAATCAATTAGATTTTGGTTCTTCTCTGACAGACAATCCAATGTATTCTGGCTCGGCTTTTATATACAGAAAATGACAACACTTAACAATCAATAATAGATCCAGTTTAATTCTATAATGCTAAATAAAAGCATCGCATAGATTTACATTTTCAAACAGATATCGGTTCCATTTATTATAATTAGGCAAGAATTATTAGAAAAATGTTAAAATAAATAAAAAGTAAATAGTTTAGAAATAAATGTTTTTTATTATGTGGCTATTATGAGATACAAATTATGTTACTAAAAGTTCAATATTAGAGATAAACACTTACGGACAAATTTACGGACAATTTTACGGACAAACTGCGTGTTTGAAGTGGCCATGGTAACACATATTTTTTGAGCGTCATTCAATTTATTGTATTGAATGACAAATTGGCCCGACTAAGTACGAAAATGAAATTGAAACTGAAACTCAAAACTTAATTTATATTTTCTCGTCACTTTCATTTAATTGTATCTTCCCTAAGACGCATTTAAATAATTAATTAATAAATTGGAATCATTCATATATTTCGTTTTTATCTATACAAAATAATGGTTATCATTGCTATAAATGTATCCCTTCATTATATCGAATATTAGATACGCAACTGTTTTCATCTTCGATACTGATATACGTATTCTATCGGACAAAATCCCTTTTCAATTTAATTTAGTTGTGGCTCCATTTTAATGTATGTATTTGCTTAAATTTAAAATAAAATGACATAACATAAAACAATTTTGTGGCAACCCCAACTATAGAGTTGTAATTTTTTTTATTAATTGTTTTTTCAGCTGATTTAAATTTGATATGCTGTAATAATTTATTAATAGTATAATTTTAATATTTGTTTGTATTCAAAATTTATTTAAATGTTTTATTAATTAATTCAATGTTTCTTTATTTGAATTAGATTGCAAATACTGTTATTATTAAATTTTATTTGAGGTTTTTATTGTTGCATTTCACAATTTCATTATAGTGATCTCAATTATATTTTGTAAAATGTTTTGTTTAGAAATGTAAATTTTAAATAATTACATATTATTGACAGCATTAATCTAATTTCCTAAAGATAAACATTGTTGCATAAAGTGTGTGTTATACGTTTGTTATTTACAATAAGATAAGTGAAATGTAAGACTGTGATAATTAGATGGTGAAATTTAAAAGTCTAACACATTTTTCTATACAACCAAACAATAATTTTCTTCGAATATTTTTAGAAAATAGTGGAAAGGTAAGTTAAAGTTTATCACTAAAATACCTATTTTAACAACTAGTTATTCAAAAAAGAAAATAATATATATTTAAAGAGTTTATTTACTACTCACTGTGTTTATATAAATATACCAACTTAAAGCTGAGATCGCATACTCAATACTCCCCGAATCCGACTAATAATTGACAAAAGTTTATTTCAAATTTAGTAAATGTATTCTTGCATTTATATCGATTCTATGAACCATCGCTTTCCAGTGTTTGTCATCTATCTGTCATATAACCATACCATTATATCCAATGTCTTTGGGTACAACACGACGATCCCATTCATCGATTTATACAGTTAAATTATGCAACAATATTACACGTTACCATAGTGACTGCTTGTATCCATCCATCCATCCATTTTACCCTAAACAAAGTGGAAATTATCTGCTATCCGTATTTTGTTCTAGTTCCGCGTTAACATATAATGGCGTCTCAAATTTACCCTCAACCTGGTCAATATGTCCAAACAGTGGCCGCTAATAACGTTGTTTACTACCCCAAAAACGGGCGCCACGACAACGGCTCAAAATGTTGAAACTAATCATCATCTCACTGACCTGAAGAATCCAAAACTTCACAGAGTATTTGGTATATTTCATATCGTTCTTGCGATATCAAATATCAAAATATCTTGATACCAGGAATATCAAGAGGCGTCTGCAAAAGGAATTCGGCCTGCGCGCATACCGACCTGCCAAAAAACCAAACTTATCAGCGAAGAATATCAAAGACCGCATCAGATTCTGCAAGCAGCATGAAAATTGGACTGTTCAACAGTGGGATAATGTGATGTTTTTCGACGAAATAAAGATTAAACAGTTCTCCTCCAACTTCCCAACTGTTCGCCGCCCTATAGGACAGTGCTACAATCCAAGGTACACGGTACCCACCGTCGAAGACTGTCCTTCTGTCATGATTTGGGTAGCAATTTCATTCAAAGGTCGTGGCCCTCTGTGGCTGGAACCTCCCGCATCGACCATAAACGCTGCTGTCTAACTCATCATCCTTCAAGCGAAGTTTCCAGACTGGCTTGTACGAACTGGTTGCCAAATACTACAACAGGACGGTGCGCCATGTCACACCGCTAAGATCGTGAAGAATTGGTGCAATGTCAACAAGGTGATACTTCTTCCAGACTGGCCTAGCAATTCTCCGGATTTAAATCCGATTGAAAATTGCTGGAATGTCCTTAAAGACCGAGTGGCTGAACTGAAACCCACTTCTAAAGATGATTTGTGCTACAAAATTAAATTTTTGTGGACTCAACACATGAGCCCTCAATATTGTGCTAATTTGGTCCATTCATTGCCACGAAGGATCAAGGCTGTCTTGAATGCTAAGGGTCGACATATTAAATATTAATTATTCCATGGACTGCTTAGGACTATTACAACATATTTTCAACATGATATACGTTAGTGGTTGCATTTGTTTATGTCTTATAACTGTGTTAGATAATATATCCGTTACATATCCATTAAATTACGCTTTGTTTATGTCTTATAACTCTGTTAGATAATATTTCCGTTAAATTACGCTTTTGTCTCAGACTTTTGGCCGGGACTGTATAATAGTAAAAGTATTATTACAATTAACACAATAAACCCGACCTATCACCTTTCATCAAGAAGTCATAACCATAGTCTGAAAAATTACAAAAAATTGTTAAACAGATAATTATCGATCAATCACAGGCTAACATAATATGCTTTTTTATGTATATTATACATAAAAAAGCATCTCCACAATCTAATTTCGAAAAAACACCAAACAGATACAAAAAATAAAATGAGTTTTTATGTATATATTAGACTATATGATTGACTAATTATTTTTTACATATTATATTTAATCTAAAAATAATTTGTCTAACATTTTTTGTAATTTCTCAATCCATGATTATTCCTTTTTGATGAAATGTGAAAGCTCGAGTTTTTTTGTAATAATTGTAAGAAAAGTTTTACTTTTATTGTGGATTCCTTTGCCTCTTTATCAATTTATTATAAAACATTTCGAAAATGATTGTCCTTGAAAAAATGCAGTTATATATATATACATAATAATGAATATATGCTATATTTACATTCATTACAATGTTTATAGAATATGTGGATTTTCGTAATATATTGCTATTTTGTAGCGGCCGACAGTCAGAACTATGAATATTGTTCTCAGTCGTACACATTATTTCTCTTTGCCATTATTCCATTATTGATCATATTTTATTGTGCTTTCATGTGCTAGTATAACTAGTTGTCAATGGGGAGACAGTTCATTCCAATAAGACGCTGGGTACTGACAATTGTACTTAGTTGTATTAATGTAATGGTGCGGTATAAAGAAAAAGACAAGTTGTTGTTCATTATAAACCACACAAAACCTGACACACACAGGATGTGTTTTTTCAGTTTTTATTAGGTGAAATTTCGGGTTAAGGTTAAATATCGTGTTAAATATCTGGAAAAGTTATCAAATCCTGACAACGCCTAATTTGTTGAATCTGACGTGATTTAGAACACACCATCATGAACCAAGACGTTAGTGCAGCCGCCAACGACGCCGACGCCGAAAACGCCGTATCCATCAAACTTTATCCTTTTTGAATCAGAGAGCCGGAACATTGGATCTTCAGCGCTGACGCACAGTTTGCCATAACAAAAATTATGACGGAACATACTAAATTCCAATAGGTCGTCTCGGAGCTTGACGTCTAGACTGCCCCGCGCGTCAAAGACTTCCTCGTTGCATCTCCACTTAACTGTTACACACAACTCAAGGCGACACTTATCGGCTTCTTCTATTTTGCCGACCATGAGCGCGCCTTCCGCATCCTCGAAGACAGATCCCTTGGTGACAAGAAGCCATCAGTTTTTAGCCAACGAACTACTCCAACTTGGCCAGTGGCAATGATATCTCCCTCATACTCAACGAAGTGTTCTTTCGTTGTTTGCCAGAACACATTGCCACTGTCATTCGGGGTTCTCCCTCTACAGATTTTTTATAGCCGACAGAAAATTTACCGCTTTCGATGCTGACTCAGTGAATGCCACCTTTTGCCCACGCTACAGAAATGGTGGAAGAGGAGGCAGCTGTGGTTATCGTTGTAGTGGTAGTGGTGACAGAACATCGCCACCTTTGCAGAGAAAACAGCAGCTCTTCGCCTTGAGGCTCAACAATTCACTTAGAATTTTGTTGTTGCTGAGGTCCTGTGCTTTATCCTGGGCAATTACTTTCTCAGCACCTTTGGAATCTTCGTTGATCTTTGACGACGCCGGTTTATCGACGCACAAACATTTGAGTGTCGACGCCGTTTTTGCTACTCCCGGCGTCATTCGCGTAGTCCACGTCAAGATTGCGTATTCTTCCAATTTCGACCAAATTGTAAATGACTTCCCCTCTGTCCTTACCCCAACTACTCCGCCAAGAAGCACAAGCATGGCACTGAGCACCAAATACCAACCACTTGCCCTCCTGTCTTTGCAAAAGCACGCCGCCTCTCGCAAGAGAAGCTTGAAGCATCAAAAAATATTTTTGAAGAGATGGATGCTCTGGGCATTATCCGGCGCTCCAACAGCCCGTGCTCCTTGCCAATTTATCCTGTTTCCAAGCCAATGGCACTTTCCGCGCATGTGGAGACTACGAAATTCCACGCATCCAAGACTTTGCCTCCAACCTACATGGCAAAACAATATTTTCCAAGTGTGACTTGGTACGAGGATATTATTAGATCCGAGTGACAGCGGAAAATGTACCTACGACCGCTGTAATCACCCCTTTTTGCCTTTGGGAATACCTGCGTATGCCGTTCGGCCTCAAGAGCGCAACATTATACGCTTTCCAGCGTCTGATGGATCAAGTTTGCAAAGGCCTCAAAAACGTTTTTGTCGACCTCAATGGCATCCTTATGGCCAGTGAGTCACCAGAGAAGCACGAGAAGAATACTCGCAAACTTTTACAGCGTGCCCAGGAGCATGACCTTGTAATAAGACGCGCCAAATACGTTTTTGGCGTCGCTGAAGTCGATTTCCTGGGACACAGGGTCAACGCTGAAGGAATCAAGTCTCTCCCGGAGAAGGTGTGGGTCGTCAGCGATTTTCCTAAAGCAATCTCAGTAAAATCTTTTCAGGAGTTCCTTGGCATGCTCAATTGCTAACAACGCTTCCTTTCCCACGTAGCTGAAACGCTGTTGCTTCTCTACAACGCTCTCAAATAAAGGATCAAGAATCAAGCAGCGACATGTGTACCAGAAATAAACACTGCGTTCTCGCTACTAAGAATTCGCTCCGTGACGCCGCTGTGCTAGTTCATCCTGCAGAAGACGCATCATTTGCGCTGACGGTCAACGCTTCTCAAGTTGATGTTGCCGCGGAACTCGAGCAGAAGGTAAGAGGCATCTTGCAGCCTCTTGGTTTCTTTTCAAAGCGCCTGACAGAACCAAGAGAAACCAAGTACCCAGCTTTCGACAGAGAGCTCCTTGGTACATACACACCTTGCCACACGCCACTTCTGCTGGTTCATCGAAGAACAAGCTTTTGCTCCTTTCAAAGATCAAAATGGCAATGAGGAAAGTCACTGAACCTCACAACGCCTGTCGCACCAACCAATTATTATACATGTCTGAGTACACGATAGTAGTAGGGAATCTATATACGTGACACCTAAAGGATGTTTATAACTGTGACACCTAGGGGATGTCTATATCTGTGATACCTAGGGGATGTCTATATCTTTGAAACTTAGGGGATGTATATATCTGTGACACCCCCCTGCTCCCCTGACACCCAAGTAAATTGATCAACTTCTGTAGTGAGATAATCAAGATTAGGAATATGACCATCAAAACAAGGAACTCTAATTTCAGCTCTAGTCATTCCTCTATTAGTAGATGTATCTCTGGCTTCGGAAAAGTGAGTGACAGTATAAGAAGTATACCTATCGCATCAGCGGTTTCTTATATCTGTTCCAACTGTTCGTGTTAGCAGCATTTGTAAGAACTTCAAGTATAATTTACGTCGAATACCCGTCGTCTCCTCTTTGCAGATAAAACAGGTATTCCCTGATGACTCGACTATATCCAATTCCATGTATAAAATATTTGCAGAATATCCCACTTGTAAATTGTATTTCTCTATGAAATGATCGATAACATCAGAAAGTTGAAATGCGCCTGCAAAATCTCTTCCTATATCGATAATATAGGGTTCAAATCCAGAACTCTGCAACTTTGTAATGAAGGCCAATATCTTTTGTAGAGTTTCACATGAGCAGGCTAACTTCCAGGAAAAAGTATTCGGGATACTTTCCGCAAAAGAACAATTTGGCTGCTTTGGGTATACTCAACAAGGACGCCTGTAAAATTAATATATTTGTGGTCATTAAACAAAAACTCCTTCACCTTCATTTAGCTTCATTTAGTCTTTCTAATCATAACTGTATCAATGAAGCAGTCATTAACAGGTGTAACTCCGAGTTCTTCACAAATTTCATGACTATTAAAGTTCACTTTCCCGGAATTATTCTTGCAGTTGTACAGAGCGAGGGCATTCAATTGATTTATCCGAGTCTTTCTCCTAGTAAGATGTGATGCAGGTATTTAATGACAGCGCTGCATTTCAAACAATATTCAATTGTCCGATTGATAGTAAAAATAATAAATGCGCAGGCGTGTTTCTGGGATAGATAACACTTAATGTCAGTTTGAGTTTAAAGTCAAGTGCGTATCGTGCTTCAGAGATAAAGTACACAATGGTCACGTCTTCAAAAGAAAATCCGTATATCATACTTTACCACGCTACAACTTTCTTTGTTTATAGACTTTTCGATTCACTAGTCAATAGGCAAACGGGTTAAAGGATAAATGCGTAGGCTTGTTTCTGGGATAGATAACACTAAATGTCAGTTTGAGTTTAAACTCAAATGCGTAGGCGTGCTTCAGAGATAAAGCACACAATGGTTACGTCTTCAAAAGAAAATGAGTCTATCGTACTTTACCATGTTACGACTTTTCTTGTTTATTGACATTTCGATTCACTAGTCAATAGGCAAATGGGTATTCCTTGACGCAGATATAAGCTAAAGGGAAAGGCGTATTTTTACAATTGAATGCTTGGTTGATTTTATTGCTTGCGGCTAGTCTTAGTCTCATCTTTATTACATTCAATCGAATTCAATGATCTCATTAACTTAGTCATAATCCCCATTAAAACCATCCGGATATAAAAATGCACGGCTAGAATACATCGTACTGGGAAAAAATCAATAATTGTAGTTGAATGATCGATTACTACCCTTAGGGTACCTTTAAACAATTTGTAAGTAGTAAAATCATACTTAGCTACCTTGACTGGGTCGGAATGCCCATTAGCATTGAAATCAACCAGATCTGACATTGTATGGTTACAATGCATCGTATATATTAAGGAAAAATCCATAATTGTACCTGAATGATCGATTACTACCATTAGAGTACCTCTGATAAATTTATAACTAGCAAAACCGAACTATGTGAACCTGAACTAATCAGAAACGACCTTGACCATGTTTAAATCGGCCAATAGAATGCTATAGTAACCAAAAAACAAATGCACCATTATAATTGGCTAAAAATGTAAACAATTTTGGCGCGAATAGTCACAATCATTTTACATTTGTGGGGGGGCAGGGGCTGCAGGGGGGGACGACGTCACAGCGCCAGCGGTCACCATTTCATATACTACTCACGACCGACAATTGAGCCATCGCCGGCAAAAATATGTCGTGGCAGATGCTCTCTCACGCTCTCCAGTCGCTGACGCCTTTTAATACGACGAATTCGTTTTATCTATTAACATCGAAAGCGGCATCAACTTCAGTGAAATATGGCAGTGGAACAGCATACTGACCAAGATATTGTTACATTTCACAAAGATGGGCCAACTGGCATGAGACTCCGTCATATTCCTTTTGGCGGACAACAACTCCTCTGCGACACGTCCACCGGCGTGGCACGAACACTCATTTCTTTCTTCTTCAGGCACTAAGTTTTCGACGCCGTCCATGGACTCTCGCATTCTTGAATCAGAACCATTCGGCGTCTTCTGACTGCAAAATTTGTGTGGCTAAGCATTGCGTCAGATGCAGCCACCTAGGCTCGTGATTGTGTTCCCTGCCAACAATCCAAAGTTAAACGCCACGTCAGAGCTCCGCTCCATTACTTCAGATCACCACAACGTTAGTTCAGCCATATCCACAACAACATCGTTGGTCCCTTGCCGCACTCGCAAGGTTACACACACTTGTTGACTATCATTGACCGCTACACCAGATGGTAGGAGGCCCTTCCGGTCGCAGAGACGTCGGCGCCTTCTTGAACAATTAGTTGTCGGCGTTTCGGCACATCCACCGACAGCACTTCAGACAGAGGAGCCCAATTCACCTCCACCTTGTGGGACCAGCTATCAACGATGCTTTGGGTAAACCTGCATTACACTACCGCCTTCCATCCACAGACCAACGGCATGGTCGAGCGTCTATACACCAAGATTTGAAGGTGTCCCTCAAAGCACCACTTACCAGTCCCAACTGGGCTGACCAACTGCCTTGGGTGATACTGGGTCTGAAGACGGAACCAAATACCTTGACGCCTCATTAGCAGAGCTCGTCTACGGCGCCGCCTTAACAGTGTCCGGGGATCTCGTGGGACCGCTACATGATGCCATCGCTGAGGCAGATTTCCTTCAGAAACTTTGTGCACACCTCGTCAATCTACCCCCATACCACGGCATTATACCACGGCGTCATCGACTCCCATGTGCCAGAACCGCTCGACAACGCCAATTTCGTTTTAGTCCGCCATGATGGACACAGAGGGCCGCTTCAACAAGTCTACCAGAATCCATTTCGCGTGATCCAAAAGCGACCAAAGACTTTCGTATTGGACTTTGGAGGTAGAAGAGAGGTCATATCAATTGACAGACTCAAGAGGTCTCAGGAGGATCATGGGGAGCCGTTTATACCCGATTAACCACCTCGATGAGGACGACCACAAAAACCTTCTCAACCTCCTCTTCCCTCTCAGAGAAGACATGCATATAGTGACTCGGAGAAATTTCGGGTATTGTCAAAAGTTATCAAATCCTGACAACGCCTTAATATTAAAATAATGTAATAATATTTTGTCATTTCTATATAATATATAATATGATACACTAAAAAAAATTGCAACATGCAATCATACATTGTGAAAACTGTTTTAAAACCTATACGCCCTGCTTTTAAAATGTTAACATAGGGTTTTCCACGCAGAATAATACTCTGTACAAAAACCATTTAATATTACAATAGAAGAGCTTCTACGTGCCAGACGGACGATTTAGCTTTTAATTACACCGGATGAAACCAAACGAGGATGAAAAGAATTAGGAGGAACAGTACGAATAAAATCAGAAGGTTTCACATAGGGAGAGAAACTAACTGAAGGCACAATTCTAAAAATAGATAAATCTAAGAAATTAACATTGCATGAATCAATAAATGGTTCAACCTTAATATTAGTATTAATAGAATTAATCAATGAAACAAAATTATTAAAAGAAGATAAATCTGAAACACATATTCCAAAAATTTCATTAATGTAACGCTTTTAGAAAACAAGCTGGACGACGGCTGAAGAATTTTTTTTTCCAACTTGACATAAAAATGTTTGCATAAGCAGGAGCAAACTTTCTCCCCATTGCAGTACCTTTGGTCTGTAAATACCATTTATTGTTAAATAAAAAATAATTTCTCGTTAGACCGAGTAAAAGTAAGCAGAGTATGTTGGGAGGATGGATGGTGTGGATCAGGATTTTCATAAAAAGCATATTTCACAGCCTAAATACCATCTGATGTAGATATATTAGCATAAAGTGACACAGCATCTAAAGTAAAAAATAGAAATGTGTTGGAAGAAAGAGTACAGTTGGTGAGTTCAATAATAAAATAGTCTGTGTCTCTGATGTAGCTAGATGTCTTCTGAGTTAACGGTTGAAGAAAGTAATCAATGAGGTTGCTGAAGCGGAGAATTCTGTACCACAGTCTGCTACAATAGGTATACGCTCCCCAAGTGTCCATGAATCTGAAGGTTTATGGATTTTCGGAAAAATATAAAAATATCTAGTCCTATAGTGGAACGTTGGTGAAAGATATAATAATTCTCTTTTAGAAATATATTTCTTTTTGTATAAATCCTGATGAATCGACCGTAGAGTCTGTGCAGTAAATTTTTAAATTGGAGTTTGAATCACTTTGTAAAAGGGAGTGTTATTAAGTTGATTATTGGCTTCAAACATATTACCAGCCTTGTTCATAATCACCCAAGATGATCCCTTTTCTGCTGGTTTAATAATAATTTCCTTATTATTTCGAAACCACCTAAGTGAAGTCTTTTGAGGAGGGGTGAGATTGTCCTTTGAACGACGAAAAGTCTTTCGAAATAGAGAAAAATATGTTATAAAGTGAATAGATAATAATTGAGGAGACAATTTTTTTAAGATTGAATAATATTCTTTCTTTGAATTTTAGGAAGCTTTAGACGTTTAGGACGGTACACCACCGGAATTAAAGGTAGATAATTGGAGACTGACAATAAAGTTATCAAAGTTTTCCTTCAATTTAGAAATATTAGGTTTCCGCGGAGGGGTCGGGATGAACGATGAAGGGAGTAGAAAAATAGGAAAAGTCAACGGACGAGGGTACACAAACTAATAAATTTACAACGGAACACCACAATAACGATCACAAAGATTCTGTGGTTTAACTGGTTAAAAGCACTCCTCCAGTGTGTAAAAATTCGATCAGCGGAATCTTTAGTCCAGAATTAGAATTAGATTTAGCCCGGCAATGTTGAAAATTGAGTCTGTGGAATAAAAGAAATTGAAGATAAGAAATTGAATAATAGAATCTAAATAGTTTTTTTTCAAGCGAAGTAGAATCAGTATTAAAATGAATAAGTGGAAATAAAAATGACACAAAGTTAAGGAATTTTCTTGTAGCCACTGTAAGTAAACGTCTTATTGAAGGGATGGTGGAAGCCTAAGCATTTTAATTTCTGTTGTGAAATCCTAAAGCAAAAATAACTTTGGTTGGCGAAAGAAACGGTTCCCCATCATCTAGAAGAATGCGAATGTTTTCTACAATGGCACCCGGGAATGTCTCCACCGTGACTGAATCTATTTGAGGCCACGACTGACAAAATTCGTCTCCAATTAAAACCGTAAAGGTAGTGGGAGCCTGCATTTTCCAAAGTTTGTTTTTATTCCGAGTGATCTCATGAACTTTTGTAAAAACAAGGGGAGCGGAAGAAGAACGGTGGGTGCCTCCAAAAAGGGCAGAGATTGTACTTTTGGAAACGCTTAAGTCTTGTTTCTATATCTGGAAGAGAAATAATCGATCTATTGCAAAGTGGAATCTGTGAGTCTAGTTGATAGGTGTAGAAAGCGTTTGGATAGATGTTTCCACTTCAAACAACTCTAAACCCAGAGAAGTTGGAGAATCCATATCAACTGAATCAAGAGGGATAACACTATTTGCTGAATAAATTTGGATGGGAAGATTAGGGACACTAGACGAAAAAAGATCCACTGGAGGAGATTAAATTAAAGTCATCGATGAATAGGAATATTGACGAGAAATGACTTGTCCTGGTGGAATAAGCACGATTGTAGTCATAGAAGAAGGATTTATTTGTTGAGTAGAGGAGAAGCCATCCAGAATTGACTCTCTGAGAATAACCGCTTGCACATCTTCAGAAATAAGTAAACAGGAAAAATATAACTGAGGCAGTTTTGGAGAGGGTGACACTTTTTTTAAAATTTTTTTTGAGTGTTCTTTTGGAGGAAGAATTATTGGAAAAAAGAATAGGAGGAGATTCTGTATTTGGAATATTTGATTGAATATTTCAATGTAATTATTTTCGATATCCACAATAAAGCCTTTTGAATAGCCGACGTCTTGTTCGATGACTAAATCCCAAAATTGGAGAGAGAGAGAGATAGAGAAACAGAGAGAGGTAGTGGGAGAGAGAGAGAGAAAGAGAGAATGAGTGTAATAAACATGGTATTTAAACACCACAAACCATTGAACTTTAACTTTCTAGTTCAATGGCATGAACGATATTGACGTTTGGTTTAAGTATATGAACAAACACTTTCTCGGATCATTTTCTTTGCATGCTTCTTTTGAAATGAGCTGCGAGAATTGGGACTGATAAATCGGTTTTGTATGACTTTGAGTTGTGGGCAGTAAGAAAATATACGAAGACATTACTTTTGTCAGTTTTAAGATGTTTGTTAAATCTAGATTGGAGAGTTTTCTGCGTTTCCCTTATGTATATAGATTGGCAAAGTTCACAAAATTATTGAATAATTCTAAAAACATTTTGAAAGAATGGGATGATAAATACTTTTTTCACATTATGAATTAACTTTCGTACTGTTGGATATTCTGTTTACATGTTGCACATAATACTGAAATTTTTTGGATTATTGTTTTATTGTCTTCCATTTAGCCAATATAGAAAATTAGGCATGTCGTTAATGTAGATTTTTCTCGTGAGACACTATTCAAACAATGTCCGGGAGTCACTAATAGAAAGTTATTTGAGTATCTTTGGTTATTAGGCATGTCACGAATATAGTTTTATCACGCAAGACACTAAATTCTTATCGGCACGCTTGAAAAAATTAAATTCGCGACGTGTCTAATTTATTTCAAAATATCGAATGCCCTTTTGAACAGATCATGGATTACTGCACATAATTTGTGGCATTTGCAGGAATGTTCTCTTCGTATATTCGTGCTTAGATAGTCCTTCTAATATTTATATATCTCCTTTTGGAGAGAAAGAGAGTAAATCAATCAGTGTGTAGTGGTCCTTAAACATACAGTTTGCGTGTTCACTATATGGTGAAAACATGGGCATCGATTATAACCTTAACGTCGGAATCCAGAAAAGGATCCAGACAAGTATTCAACGAAGTAGGTAGAGGTAAAATTGAAAACTATCGTACAAAGCAAAATTTCTTCCTTTAACTCGCTTTGTTAGCATCCTACTCTTCGGCTAAACAATATGTTTTAGATAGAACATGTATATGAAATGATAAAATATTTGATCGTGGCCACATAATACTTGATACTGCTTTTCCAGTTTGATAGCTGGTGGTTGTGGTACTCAAAATCGGTAAAAACCAGCTATAATTGAGAAACTGTTCACGTTTCTTGATTTTTTTAAATTTACGCCATCATGACCCACAATAATTTTAATAGCTTTGTCTAAAGGTATAAATTCTTTGTGAATAAAATAACATATTTCCGAATTGTCATGACAATACAAATACAAGAGAATACATGCTAGCATTGTTAAACTTATCAACATCATATTATTGACAATGTAGTGCACGTCAAAAATTAAGAATATTATTATTCCCATCTTACAGGTGTCCAGGAAAGTAATAATATTTATAGCACTTATATAATTATTAAGCCTTTCTACGGTTTAAATGTAGCGTACTATTTACCGGTAATGCTTCAATTGCCTATACATAATCTTTCTCTATATGTCTTACACACACTATCATTGATAGGTTTATATCCCCTATACCGTATGTTACTCTCAATAATCTCCCTATCTCTCCCACCCTTCAATAAATGTTTTTATAGAATTCCTCTCTCTGTTCCCATATGGAAAAGTATGTATCTAAGCGTGACGTGTTAGGAAAGGAATGACAAGATGTGGCTTTACGACTACTATTTCTTCGTGATTTTTTACAAAATGAGACAGACATAAATAGTTATTAAAGCTAATTTTTGTATATGTGAAGCTACTTCCAACAACAATGGAAAGTTTACCAAGTTTGTCCTTAAAGACTTCATTCAACTTATTACTGTCTCTCTTTTACTTTGCTTCTTTCCATCCTATCTTTATCTTTTACTGTTCTTTTCTATAACATGGCGTCGCTCATTCTATGCTGGCTTCCACCAGCCTACATCTTCTTCTGTTCCCTTTTTACTTGGCCTCCCTCTTTCTATATTCCATTCAAACCGACATCCATTTACCTTTGTTCTCTTCAACCTAACCTGACTCCCTGTACCTTTATTTTTTTGTTCACCACAAACGTGGAATACATAATGGGCATGGTTAATTAATATGCGCTTGATGTTTTCGATAGGAAAATGTGTAATATGTCATTATAGCTTCGTAAAAGTTTACCTAGCCTTAGAAGAGAATATTTGCTTTGAATTGAATGTTAGCATTGCTGGTAATAACTGAATAAGTGGACTTGCCTCTTTGTTAACTAATTGTGTTGTAACTCCAATCTCTGGTTATGGTAGAGACTCAGATCCTATATCATAATACATTGGTGAGACTATATTGTGAACATCATTTGAAAAAAACTTTAACGAGATTTGGTAAATTTATTGATAACTAATTATTAAGCGTGATAATTATTAATTATTAATTAATTATAACCGAATAAAATGGAACCTTCTAATAGCTATGTGAGGTAAAGTATTTTAATGATGTATGAAGCCACATTTTGATATGTTCTTGTCTGTTATTGATGGAATATATTTAAAAGTACCTTCGTTATCTGTAAGACAGAGGTCGTTTTCAATTGATAGTGAGCTACATTAATTATTTTAATGAGGTATGAAGCCACATTTTGACATGTGCTTGTCCGTTATTGATGGAATAAATTTAAAAGTACCTTTGTTATCTGTAAGATAGAGGTCGTTTTCAATTGATAGTGAGCTACACTAATTTTAAGCTATTCTTCTCACATACACTTCGAAACTGAGCTAAGTTATGAGAACAATCAGTAAAGTTCTTGAGATAGCGAATCTGACGAGTCATTGTTGTCCACGAACTGTCCAGAAAATTAACCTAATGTTTAGACATTATTGCATGGCTGATGTACACTTTATTTGTAAGAAATTAATAAATGTACATAAATGATTAATTATTACCATTAGAATACATTTGACCAATTAAAAAAAATTAACTCAGAGACCTTGAAAATAGGAAACCACAGCAACCGAAAAACAAATACTCGATACTGATTTGCTGAAATATACTTTAAAATGACATGACAATTTTAATTCATTTTACATTTCTGGGGATATAGGTCTCAATTTGAAGATCCACCTTCCATACTACTAAAATTATTTTATCAACAGAACAAAAAACATTTATAACGATATCCTTCAGGAAATTTTGAGTTATACTAAACGATGCTCGGACTCGTGATCCGGTGTGACCTCCTAGTTGAGTCATTATTGTACCTTTTATCTTTTTATTAAATATCTTCTAGATTATCTGTGTAGATAAAATTTCATAAAATTATGAAATTTCTTAAAAATGTTGTTCTTTTTCGCTTTAAACTATTGTATATAGAAAGCAATAAAAATACTCTTCAGGGGTTCAGATAAGTGATACACTAAATATATACCTTCGAGGACTGATGGATTAACCTTATATTTTTGTTTCATGAATAATAAATTAAATAATAAATATGTAATCTTATTTTGTTCATAATAATATAAACATGCCAAATTAATTACATTTATAAAATACTTATAAAAAATCCACTTTTCTTTTCAATTATATTTTATATAACGATTTATACATTATCAAAATGTATTACTAATAAACTTTAATTTAGTAGTAATATATAAAGTTACATAAAACAGTAGTCTCTTCAATTTACTCAAATTAATTTTCGGATACTCAATTGTTTATTATACATTATTAATGTACATTAATTAATTATTGTACATTAATTATGATAAATCTAAAGAGAATATTGTTTTCGGTTACTATATATAATACATTGTATATACAGAGAGAGAGCGAGCTATATACTTATTTATAACTTATTGGTAATAGTACAGTGTGGGTCAATAAAGTCGTAGGCCTATTTACAATAGAGCGAGAGACCTTTGTCAGATCGTTAAAAGAAATTTTAAGCTTTCATACTTTCATTCAAATATTATCCATTCTACATATTATAAGTAAATTATCTACATATACATATAAATATTATGATTTATTAATTAACATTGAAAATGGATTAACAATACCACTTGTCTTTGAATCGATTGACTATTGATTTAAAATTCCATGCACGCTCCCCCTCTCACAGATTTTCTGAAATGCCCTTGGAGTCGTTAACCAAATGCTTGGTACCAAAAGATTGGTATATCTGAGTGATTATAAATTGTCCATGACTTTACTATTTATTAGAAATTATGTTACTATTGACTGATCAAGTGACCTTACGAAACTTTTTGTCAGCAAATTAGATCCTTAGTCTGTATGGCACTACTGCTTGATAGTTTATGATATACATGATTAACATCTAAATTGTCATTGGTCACTAAGGGCAATAGAAGTGTATCAAAAATTGTCATAAAAGAATAAAAAAGACAATTGAGAAAAATTATATATGCATTTCAACTCAAATTATTATTTTTTCATAGCATTATAGTGTCTTTTTATTTCATTATTAATATTTGTTTATTTCATTATTATAATAACAATGACGATAATATAATTAACCAAATACATTGTAATTTCTTTGAAGTATAATAAATTATCACTTTTGATTAGGGACGTTTTATTCACCCTGCAGTATACTCTTATGCGATATGGTTCTATGAATTTGTAGTTACAATAAATTATTTCATTTCAGATGTTTTGAAGCTATAGGACACTCAAAATGGAAGTTAAAATATGGAAAGTTTTAAAGCTTATTACGCTCAAGAAAATTTTCAAAGTATTTTATCTATAACAAAGTAAATAATGGTACGAATTAGTCACAAAATTACTCCTTCTAGTGTGCCTCCAAAGCTGCCTCTTGTCCTGCGCACCACACAAACCCCAAATAGCTACTTACGATAATTAAACATTGAAATCAAGTAAAATGTTAATATATTTAAAACTGATTAAAATTAAAACTGAAAACGAATCAATACAAATTTTATTTTAATAGTAATTGAAATAATTGTGTATAATATTTATTAAATTATTGACTCACTATTAAACATATACAAAGACTATAGCTATGTCTATTAATGATATAAACACAACCTTTCGAGTGGTTTTAAAGAATGTGTTGTGAACTATAATTGCAGCGTGATAGGTCATTCAATAGAAACTTCATCCAAAACAAAACTAAAACATAAAACATCACCTTGGTATGCAAACAGCTATGACAAACATCCTAACAAATACTTCTGACGTATGGGTGTCGTAACTACAGCGTTGGTTTGTGCTTTGTATGACCAAATTTAAGTCTGCCATACTACGACGATTTACGAATTTCGCATATTATAGGGACCTTCAGTTTGTAAAGCGTCATCACGGTTGCATTATATTGTAGCCAGCAAAATCGAAGATATTTACTCTCTCTCTCTCTCTCTCTCTCTCTTTCTCTCTCTCCTTCTCTTGGCTGGGGAGGTAGCCTTAGCACTCTGCTTCACGTTCGCTCTCGCTCTACTCTCGCTCTGTTGCTCTGTCATATGCGCCATTGAGGAATATAATATTGATCTTTCAGTTCAGTTCAGTATAGCTGCTCGGAAGTAATATGCCTCAAAGGAATCAGCTGCTGCTGGCGATAGCTTTCTATCATGGATTATGTGTCTGCCTGTTTCAGTTGAAAGAAATATCGCTTTCAGTATTAGAAAAGCCTCATTTAATTCTTATTGTCACTGACTTGTTGAAGTGCATATAGAGCTGCCTTCAATAAAAGACATTTCTGGTTTTTAAGCTAAACTTAATCGGAATGATTTTAGTGTATCGTTGATTTCGGTGCTTTTTTAAAAAATGAATAAATAAATATGCTCCTAACTAATTATTATATTTTAAATTAACATTAAAAAATTTTACAAACACATTATATAAATACTATTTTTAAATAAGTTATTTTGAAGATTGGAATGTTTTAAACTATTGTTCTCATTTACAATTATATTTATATATTGTACATTTTTTAAATTTATGTGAAAAGACCATTGCTTTTAATAAATTATAATATTTTAGAATTCATGAAACTTGAATAGGTACTATCAGAAGACGAGTTTACTGCAAACATAAGTACTTATTTTAAATAACTACAGTGATACACTACAGCAAGCTACATCAATAAGAAAATCGCAACACTTTTGTGAATAAGTCAATATTTTATAATCAAGGAACAGCCAGTTAATAACAATTAACTCATTGATTGTATTAAGCATTGGTTCTGTGGGGTGATATGACTTTAATAATATATACTTTATAAATTATTATGGTTATTTATAACATTTTAAAAATGTTATTTAAAATTATTTTTGATTTATAATGAATGAAATGCAAAACTGATTCAAATATCAAATATTAAAAAATGAATATCTAATAATATGTGTCGACTAAAGTTGAAATATAGATTTTACGAAATTTGTGAATACTATGTAACTAATAATATAAATTATGTAGAATACAAGTTGTGATTTTTAAATAAAAGTATTTACATACAAAGACATTAATAATAATAATTGTTGAGAAACAATAACTGACATTAATTTAGCTCAAATGGACTCTATTTTCATTGCTGATATTATTCGTTATGATAATACAAAATACTCTAAAATAACTTTTTAATTACTTTAATGACAGTAAATATTATATTGAATAATATATCATTAAATTTATTACAATTATTTTTCAAAATTTTATAATTTTAAATCTGGAAATCGGCTGAATCTACAATCATGGAATAAACTTTATAATGCACTATGTTAAAACCATTAAAAAAATAGAAAACAATTAATAATATAAAATAATGTTTAATATTTTGTGAACATTATATTATATTGTATATTAATTGTATTGCTTGTATTAAATGTATGTCTAATGTAACAAAAACAATTTAGCTATAAGTATAAAAATATCGAGCATATCGTTTTCTTCATATATGTGTTATCCTAATATTGTACATTAAACAAAATTAGATTTAATTTTTATTATTGTTTGTATGAAGCAACAAAATTGGGAAAAAATAATTTGTGATTCAGGGGATATAATTTTATTTTGTTTTGAACGTTCGTTTAACGTCAGCAAAAAAAGGAAAAAACAAGTGAAAGTGGAAATTTTCCCTTTCACTTTTTCATTTACAAAATATTGATCAAGAATGAAGAGTTGGAAACAGTTTTGATGTAGAAATGTTAAGAAAAATTAATCGATGCGAATTATAAGTTCTACGAATAAACTTCTAGAAATCGGACGTGACTGTAAATCTTAAAATTTTGTATTTATAAAGTTTATTAATTTTGTTAAAAATAGCTAATTTCATGTAATTTATTGAAAATTTGATATTGAATTATAAAAAAGTTATGTGATTCATTTACATGTAATTTTATAAAAATGAATAAGTGCAAATTTTTTAGATCGGAATAAAATTATATTCTTATAATATGGATTAAATTTGTCAAGTAAATTTGAAAGGCGACTATATAATTTACAATGCGTAACATGCTTTATTAATATATATTTTTTCAATATACATTGCAATATCAAAATACCTTTTCAAACCTTTTCAAATCATGTGGAACTATAATGTATTTATATTAAGCAATGCTATATTGTAACATAAATATAAGTTCCCGAAATTATGGAAATTTATAATTATGCCATAACTATGAAGAAAAGCTATCATTAGTTAAATAATGCAATAAGTTAATATTTATATCAATATGGCAATGCTGTTAATATATCTATTTATTACGGATCAATATTTGGTTGTTGCTTGGTTGTTGCTGACGTCAATAATAATCCACACACTGTTATAATTGTAACATGACTTCAACGTCTTCAACCTTTTGAATCACAGGCAGTTTCAACATTTTGTGCAAATACAAAAACATCGCTGGAGTGTTTTTTTTAATGTTTTTTGTGCATATTAAATAAATTAAACTAAGATTTTTAATGTATAGTAGATTTTTAGTAGAGATTTTCAAAAACAATATATAGGTATATAAAATTGTGTAATGTTTCCTTGAATTTTATTACCTACTATATTTTAAGATGTATTTTATGTTCTAATTCATTTAATTATTAGGAAATCCATGTAGTTATTATGTTATACAGATATTGTAATATTGACTCCCAATTCAAAAATATATGCAATCCTATTATAGTTTTGGGTCGCAGGCATTGAATCGTATGAATATGAATCAGTAAAGCATTCCGTGCAAAGCACAAAAGCGGCATTGCATCGAACAAAAATTGCGTCAATAAAATCAATGGTCTACTTATTATATTGTTATAACTTCAATTTGTTAGGATTCACAATGCTGGCTCGATGTTCTATTGATTTGACGCAATTCTGGTTTTAATAGATTTTTCACAATATTCCGCTTTGTGTCTTATCACATAGATGCAATCATAGATATGAATTCCTTTCTCTATATAAGAATAAACTAACAATTCACATCTATGGATGCGATACCTTTTTAAAAATAAATCAATACAATGATAATTCGATGCAATGTGCTGTATTGTGAAAAATTAAGAATATGAGTTGTATATATAAAACTCATATTCTTAATTATTCTAGTATATATACTAGAATACGTAATAATAACTACCTATATGTTGTCCTTTTTCCCACAACCTACTCGTTGAAAAAAGTGGGCGGTTCTAGGTCACCCAGTTCACGATTCCGGCGCCTCAGGTAATTTCAATTATATTTTTATGTATTATCGCAAGTTTTTTAAGCGAGTTATATATTGGGGGGCCTAATCTCCTGGGTGTTCATGGCGAGGCCAAGACAAAGTGTTTATGACAAAGAATGCACATGATCTAACCTCAAACCTCTTTGTCATTAATATTTTTACATCTGAAACATACTGCAGCCCCCTCACAAAAATGATTGGGGAGACTGAGCATCCTGACCCTCCCAGTTCCGTCGCCCCTGCATTCATTTAACTTTTGCTGATATAAATATATAATTCATCTATTGAGATATATACAATGTAATACTCAGTTGCTGTATATATGAGAGTACTATGGCAGAAGTGGCATATACAGTTAGGTTACTGAAATCCAGCTGTATGCTACACATGACAGCATATATATAATTGCATAGTTAAGTATAGCTAAGTTAAGTATAAGCAGATGCTGATGTTTATAACATACCATACATATATTTTCAGTTGCTTGTTCATTTATTGAACATTTGTTGATTAGTCAATTTAATGCATCTGTATAATTCATTTATTGCTCTACATTAATCCACTATATATAAAATCATACAAATAAAGAGTTTATTTAAAAAAGGGGTCCAAATTTTGTTATATCGCTCTTATCTTATATCGATCGCTTTCACATTTTAAACATTGTTAAAATGTTAAAAATATAAAAAATGTACAAACCCAATTTTATTCATTAATTTAAAAAAATATATATTTACATAAAAAGAAACTAAAAACAAGTTTTCTTTCATTATAAGTTTTCAGTTATACAATATATGATAAATACACCAAATATATTTTCTTACAAAAGAAATTAATGTCTTCAGCTGACTTTTTACATGAAACAATATTATTCAAATAAGATATTTATAATCACATTCTTTAAAATTATAAATTCAGTATTGAAATGGTTTCTGCGATACACTAATTTTTATCTAGCATTGTTTATCTAGCTTTATAGTTTAAAAATATTTTAATTTATATATTTCTACACACACTAAGTGACCCGTATAAATAATTTTTTGAGCACTGACTTGAAACAGTAATAAGAATGAAAGTGCTATTAAATTATATTGGTCAAGTCACTGAAGATGTCGATAGATGTTTTATTACAGGGTTACCAACTCTCACGCATTGAGCGTGAGTCTCACGCATTTATAACCAATCTCACGCTCTCACGCTTAAC
>JAUZND010033870.1:0-22365 GCA_034780555.1 Coelogynopora nodosa
AATTGTTGTATTTTTTTAGAAACATCATTTATTTAAATAGCTGTTCAAGTTAATTTAGACATAAATATAAATTATGAAATTTTTCACACGAAAATGGTGGAGTTAGGGGTAGGGGGTGCGGTGTGGTATGGGGCGGATGGGGAGTAGGGGGTTGATCAGTCATGAGCCAGAAGTCTACCTTCCTACGTAACTTATGTTAAATTGAAAACATATTGTTGTGACAGTTATAAATGCTCTCGAAGAACCGACATCTACTTTGGAACCGATAAAAGTGAGTGATCAAGAGTTTAAGGTGGCTTCGTAGACAAAGTTGGCTCAATAGCAGTGGTGGTTCAACTGTGTCTACGAAGCCACCTGAAACTCTTGCTCACCCTCTTCTATCAGTTCTACGCTGAGACCGCTCTACCTCCGTGCTTAGGAACACTTATCCAGCAATAAGAAGTTAATATATCGCCACAAAGTGATGTGCCGGGCTAATTTAATTTTCAATATCATCGTCGTAGACAGAAACATAGTCGGTCCCCGTTCTCGGGAAGACATGCTCATCAAGACTTTATAACTACAGAAACAGAAACCCACCAGCACTATAACATCAGCTTTTAAGTTTGTATTTTTCAATTTTCTACCATTTAACCTTTCATGACATTCGTTCTGTACTTCTCCAACACTATACGTATCGCTATGTGTATATACATATTGTGTAAATATATTTCTATGTAATTTGTTATCTGTACATTGACATTTGATACTACACTGGTGCATATTTTCATTTGGTTATGTGGAGTATAATTTTATAATTTTAATTGAATTAATTAATTAATTCATTTATTTATTATTCTGTTTTATTATATATTTTATTTAAATGATTGCTTATATTTTTATTAATTTCTGAGAACTGTTCAGCTGTACATTGAAAGCATGTACAGTACATGCAAGAGCAGTTACATTTGTTATCTGTTTTATCTATTTTCCCACTATGTAATTATAAATGCTTTATTGTCATTTAGTTTTAATAAACCTTTATCTCTCTCTCACTCTCCATTGATTATTCCATCCACCTTATCACATAATCTCTCAAATAGAGATCCGTACTCCAGCTGCGTAGTTTCTTAAATACTTGTAAATATATTTATTCACTATATATTGTACCTTTGATGAGGACGTTTTACCTCGAAATATAAGGTTCATTTAACTTAGTGTTCTTTTTTATGATTGTATTGATTTAGACAAAGCATCAACGGCTTTTCACTTTAAATAATTTATTTGATTAAATTATGACTGTTTCTTTTAAACTCTCACATGATATCTTTTTTTTAAATATTTTTTAACCGCAACTTGTTTGTCCATCTTATAATTAAATATACAATTAATTAAACCAAAAATAATTAATTTAAAAACATGGTGAAAAGTCGAACACCTTTTATATTGAGCATGATAATATATTCAGCAAGTATATTTAAGGTGCAGTACAAATTGAAGATCTAAGAATTAGAGTAATATGTAGCTTTCGATTTTTGAATAGTTTTAAAGTACGGATTTTTGCCCCAAATCATACAACTTTTGCGAAAACTTCAGAATAACAATTTCTTTATTATCTCTAACTCCATAAATTTCAACAAAGCAAAATAAAGTTATCATCATTTAGTTTACAGCTTGTTTGTTGTATATATTTTTTGAATCAATTGATTTAAAAATTATTTAATGCTTTGTTATCATAATATATTTATTTGTTGCTCTAAAGCACTACGCAATGATTCACTCATTCGTCGACAACACCGCAAAAACCGGTAATTAATTTTTGTTATATCGCACCCGTCTTAGCATTAGTACTAACAGTACTATTCAAACGTTGGTGACCTCCACGGTATTTCATCTTTCAGTCTGTGCAGAATTTTACGACATGTTTGTAATTTAACTGCTTCTTTATGGCCAAATTTTATAAATATGCCTTCTGATCAAAACGGTGTCCAAAAGACGAAACATAACATTTTTACTATTGCCCGATTTCCGGGAATTATTGAAGCCATCGATTGTTCCCATATTAAACTTGTCTTCACTGCAAATGGTGAAACGGCAAGTCTCTTAATGAATTGTCACCATTGGTATTCACTCAATGTGCAAGTTGTGTGTAACGCTATTTTCGAAATGTTGAATATTCTAATGAAATGGCCAGAATCAGTGCACGATTCTCGAATTTGGAATAATTACTGATTGTTCGCTCGTTTTGAAAATATTGAGTTTAATGGATTTCTTCCATTAAGACTTTATATATTGAATGTATGACTTTATGTATTGAATGTATGACTTTATGCATTGAATGTGTAACTTTATGTATTGAATGTATGACTTTATGTATTGAAAGTATGACTTTATGTATTGATTATATGACTTTATGTATTGAATGTATGACTTTATGTATTGAAAGTATGACTTTGTGTATTGATTATATGACTTTATGTATTGAATGTATGATTTTATGTATTGAATGTATGACTTTATGTATTGAATATGTGACTTTATGTAATGAATGTATGACTTCATGTGTGGAATGTATGACTTTATGAATTGAAAGTATGACTTTATGTTTTGAATGTATGACTTTATGTATTGAATGTATGATTTTATGTATTGCATGTATGACTTTATGTATTGAATGTATGACTTTCTTTATATATTGAATGTTTGACTTTATGTATTGTATGTATGACTTTATGTATTGCATGTATGACTTTATGTATTCAATGTTTGACTTTATGTATTAAATGTATGACTTTATGTATTGAATGTATGATTTTATGTATTGTATGTATGACTTTCTGTAATGAATGTATGATTTTATGTATTACATGTATGACTTTATGTATTGAATGTTTGACTTTATATATTGAATGTTTGACTTTATGTATTGAATGTATGATTTTATATATTGAATGTATGACTTTATGTATTAAAAATATGACTTTATGTATTGAATATGTGACTTTATGCATTGACTGTGTGACTTTATGTATTGTATGTATGACTTTATATATTGAATGTATGACTTTATGTATTGAATGTATGACTTTATATATTGAATGTATGACTTTATGTATTAAAAATATGACTTTATGTATTGCATGTATGACTTTATGTATTGAATGTATGACTTTATGTATTGAATGTATGACTTTATGTATTGAATTTATGACTTTAAAGACTATATTTATCTTCGATCCCACAAGAACGGATACCAACGGGATGATGATGATAATGATACTAAATCAGATGTTTAATTTAATGTTTTTATACAAACATCAAAAGCTTTAAAAGGTGAAAGTGCTTATTGCAGAACATTTTTAATCAAAACAAAATTTTAAATAAATGCATTAACAAATAAGTATTATTGTTAAAGTTCACATAAATATTAGAATATGGTATTTCCTATAAATATGTTATTCGACTACCATAAAGAATAGTTTGACAAAAATATTAATTTTATAAAAATTATAAATATATCTATAGTATTAAAAAAATATCTTTAGAGAAATGTATGTTATAAATATTTTTGTTTGAAAAGAACATTTCCCCAATAGCTTATTGTGATCTCATTAGTATAGGCGTATTCTAAATATATATGCTTCATTTAGCGTATCACGTCATTTTATGTTATAGTAAATTTAAAGTATGTATGAAAGAATCATTTTATAATTAATACAAAAAAAATTATAAAAAAGTTGAGCTTAAACATATGCAGTAATGTGCTTATATTGAGCTTCTCAAAATGCGGAAGTGTATCATATATATTGACAGTTATAGATATTTATTATTTATCATAAATGATAACACAGAATATATAAAAAATAGAATAAATATTTACTAAAGTTGACGCTTTGAGTATTTAATGTAGTATAATTGGTCCTAATTTTGTCGCTATCAAGAACATATTTGAAATCAATGAAGGATTAATATTAATTAGCCATAAGCGTGTTATGAGAAAAAATGGTATAAACATTTTGAAAATGATTTTTGACACAGTTGTTTGCCTACATCGAGTTATCCCATTGTCCCATAAACAGAGAGGGATATGATTAAAGCTCATAACTCTCATTTTCCGTCGCTGGTGATAGAGTAATTTCAATAAGGTTTTCAATGTATCGTTTACAATGATTTCCAAAAAATACTAAAACAATACTTTGCTTTAATTATTTGTCAATAATAGAACTATCAAAGATAAAAAAGGGATAACAAATTAACACGTAGAAAAGTAGTTGTTCATTTAGAATCAGATTTTCCAACACGATCACGTGTGCAAAACTGGTCACGTATGCACTCAATAACATTGTTTCAACAACAACAAAATGTTCCGCTATAGTCCTATATTTTTGGAGCTATAGCAAAATATGTATTGCTGTTTTTATCATCAAATAACTTTTAATAATAATTTAGAAAATATACTTTGCAATTTAGTCGAACTTATATCACTGATCTGTTGTAATTGTACAATGTCATCAGTTAATAAATGTAATTTTTTTTAATTTTATTGAAATATATTAAATAATAATAAAATAAATTAACTAAATTAATTAGTAAATTAATTTAAATAATTAAATAAAGAAATAAGTAAATAAATAAATTTAAATAAACAATCATTGAATTCATACTTACCGCCGTTCAATTTTTTACGTTTTTATGACTGACGAATTTACTAATATATTTTACAATTTATGTCAATTATACCATAACAAGTGCGTCTAATTTGTTAGTTTTTACAAAATACATATAACCAACTATTGATTAACATCTAGGGTTTATCATATATAAAGACATCAACATGCGGAAGATACACCCGTTATTTATCGTGATAACATCAGTGCATGCCACCCCTCTAAATTATTGTCAACCTTAAAGTGAATTTAAAAACATTTCTTAATTAGGTCTTTTCATTCTAAAGAAGAATATGAAGAACTCATCTTTTTATAAATAACCTGAATAGAGATCACACTAGAGATCACAATATTAAGATGTATTATACATTATGTAGGAACCATATTCAGAAACTTAGACCATTGAATCAAGCAAAGTGTCTTCTCTTGATCTTTGTTTTTGATTTGTTAAAAGGGTGTACTATATCGTTCAGCACCAAACCTTTAAAACCCACTTATGCTGACTATATCAGAAATATATATTTTTAACAAAGTGAAATCTTACAAAACCCTATATTGTTATATACGTTTCATGTGTTATTATTAATCAATTAATTTTTTTACTAATATATTTTACCAATCCATTTTTTATATCTATTTACCCATGAAACAGCGTCACTAAATTTGAAATCAAAAAAGAAACGTGTTATGGCAGATTTTATGGGAGGTCCTGAGAAATCTTCAATTCGATAAAAAAAAGTCATGTGTCACAAAGATGGCTTCCCCAATGGCATTTACTGATATGTTTACTACAGTTTCATAGAAAAAGTTAAATGAAAAATATTATTTAATTTACTTCATGAAACAAAAAACAATATCACATATAAACTTTTTAAATATCACATATAACAATTTTAAAAATTGTTTTAAACATATTATCAATATTTAAATTACAATTATTTCAAATTTTATAATTACTTTAAAAAAAAGTTTATTAAATAGTTTTAAAATATTAAAATGGGTTTTCTTACTTCTACAAAATCTGCTTCGAAATTATTCTTCTCCATATATATTTTCAATTCGGTACTGGTTATTTCTTCACTATTATCAGTGTCAATAGAGAAAAAGGCATCTAAAAAAATGTCCATTATTCGTGTTTAAAAGTTTTCTGAAAAAAAGGAAATACAACCATTATGACCTAATATGTGAGGGGGTGAGGTAGCCCAGTCGGTTAAGGCGCTGGTGATTGAGTGTGAAGGTAGCTGGTTCGAATCCCAGCAGTGTGCCTTACCTCTCCCTGGCAGACAGCTCTGCATTCAAAGTTATTTTATTTTATTTTTCGATATATTATACAGGATATATACAATGGCGTGGACAGCTTTTTTTAGTTCGGATATATTTCGAATGGGCAAGTTTGTAGTGTAAGTTCAAACGTGTCATAAAAGTTTAAATAATATTAATTTAAAGATAAATCAAATATGAATTGGACAAATAAAGCTCATGCAATCCTATATATTTGTGTCACAATACATACAACATCTTATAAATATACAAATTCATTTTATCTAGTACAAATTATTTTTCCAGAAGGTCAAACATTATTTATGCTAAAATATGGTCGGGTATTCACCCGAGTAGTATGGAATGAAGACCGCTGGCACAGCGAAGCTGGCACCGGTGACCGCTGGCAAAGGAGGGACAGCGAGGGTGATGGGGGGGGGGATTATGGGGGGGTGGTTATGTGTAGGTAGGGGGTGGTGGGGAGGGGTGATTGGGGGTATTATTATTTTTAATTTCGCGCCAAACTTTTTTAATTCGCGAATTTTTTTAAAAACGTTTTACTACTGACCGATTTGAACAAGGTCAAGATCGTTTCCGGGTAAATCGGAGCGGGGTTTCCGAAATTTGGGTTCCTTAAGCAATTTGGGAATTCCTTCCGCGCCATTTTTAAAAACATGTTTCATTGACGGATTTCAACTCATGAATTAACATGAAATAATATGTAATTGGGTTCCCCAGTCGATTTGACAATTCCTTACGCGCCATTTTTATTAATCATGTCCATATTGATAGATTTCAACTCATGAATTAACATGAAATAACATATTATTGAGTTCCTCAGTTGATTGAGTAGACCGTGTTAGCCATTCGCATATTAAAAATTGACCCATTCTCTCGTCTGAACGCCTCTATATATCCTGCCATGCTGAAGTTGCATCGAACTCTGAGTCTTTAGACAATTTTCTAAAGAGTTAGCAATATAACTGTACCCTCCCAATATTAATATATAAAGAAAACGTTATAGATTAATATTAAATGTATACATAAACCGAAGACATCAAACAAGGTAGGTAAAATACTGCAAACATCTCTATGAAATGAAAATCAAGATCGACCTAACAATACGGACGATGAAGGCAATGGCACAGGGCAGGAAACAGACCCAGAGCCCCACCACTTCGATCGAAAATTGAAAATTGAATGAGCTTTAAAAAAACCGATATTGGAAAGTCCCCAGGTATAGATCACCAATGAGATATGTAAAGAAACGGTGAAAGAGGGCATTGACGTTCTATGGAAGATGTGCCAGATAGTTCGGCGGAGTGGTTTTTATCCATTTCCCAAAAAAGGTAGATCAAAGGAATATTCAAATTACCGAAAATCAGTTTAATTATTTTATGCAAGAAATATTCTGTTGAAAGTTATCATAAAAAAAATCAATTCAAGTATAAAATTGATATTTCATAAGAACAAGCTAAATTTGTGGACGAGAAGGGAACTAGAGATCAGGTTGTAACATCCGAAATATCATTGAAAAGTGCAAACAAAATAAAGTGCAAATATTTATGTGTTGTATCAACTACCCAAAAGCCTTTGCGATATATACTAAATAATCAAATAGACCACATAAGCATACATCGGCAGTGATTACAAGCAGTTGTGAATCGTAGTGATTCAAAATCGGGAGAGGTGTCCAACAGGGTTGTATTATGTCTTTGAGCCTATATAACATCTACTTTTAAATATTACGCGTAAAGTATTATGTAATCACAAACGTGTAATATTGATAAGAGGTTTCAAAGAATCAAATTTGCTTTGACGGATGATACAACACTTTAATGCAATTTTGAAATTTTTGAAATTTTAAGACGAATATATGAGATTAGATCAGCAAGAACAACGATCTTCTTCTAAACACCAAGGATATAAAAAGGATAGTAATAAACAAGGCTAGGAAAGATAAAAGTTGGTTTTTACTTTATGAAGAAATATTAAAAGAAGTAAATGAATTTATATATTTGGGATCGTTTATCACCAATACTGGTACCACCAAAAACGAAATCAGATGACTACTAGTTATGCCAAGAAACGCATTGCAGAATATAGTTATGATACGGAAAAGCGGATCCGTACTTAAGATTCTACTTTTACAAGCCATAGTCTTCTCTTTTGCTTCATATGGCTGTGAATCATGGGCAATGAGCAATGAGGATCAGAAGAAAGTTTAATCATTTGAGATTTGGTGTTATCACAGAGTTTTCAGGGTATCTTGGTTGGATAGAAAATCTAATCAGAGGGTTCTGAAGAAGGTCGGTACTGAGGTGATGCTTAGAAAATGCGTCGCAGAAAATTAAGTTTTTTGCATGGCGAATCAATCACATTCCCCAGGGAAAGCTTGAAGGAAATAGAGGACATGGGCGACCAATAACATTATGGACCCAGGATTTTTGATTATATTATATTTTACGGTGTACATTGTATATACGAAGTCGTAGGCCTACAATAACAAAGTTAGTCTTTTTTTTCTCTAAATATGAAATCAACTTAATTAATTATAGGCCCGAAATATAGATAAATAACTGTTTCATTTGTAAACATATAATTAGAGTTTGGATAGACTAAAGATACGGTATGGCAATTTATAAATTAAGAATTAAATTGCAAAGTTAACAATGCATAATACAGAACAGCTTATTACAATACTTATTATTAAATTATTATTATAAACTTTATTTAAAAGCACTTCCAACTGTCAAATAATGTAAAAACTCGTTGCACGTGGTTCAGTTTATATAATTGTGTGTTAAATCGAAGAAATAGGTATCTAAAATTAATCTCAATACATCAAATCACTTTTATTCACCCATTCACAATACTTCTAGCGGCAATATTTTTCGTCAAAGTTCGAACAGGATAGAAATTCGATGAATGCCGCGAAATAAAATGAAAGCATTTCTACCCATTATAAGATTATTCGAATGCATTATGAAAATTTGGCTCATAATAAATAGTTGAGCAAAAGATATGGCATATTTTACATCCCTTGGGAAGTAATATTCATCAACTTTTATTGAAGAAATAAGCATACTGATTAGAAGATACAGGATGATTCCACAAAGAGTTAGACATTTCTTTATTAATTTAAATGAAAAATGTAAACGTTGGCTTATGTACCTACTGAAGTTTGACCACTTTTTATTTATTAATCTATAAACAGAGTTTGCATGATTTTGATTGTAATACAGCCAGCTAGCATTTAAAATTCAAAGACGCATCTATAATAAATAGGCTTTAAATTATACTTATATTAGTAGTATTTTCTAATAAAATTTTAATACATTATATATTTAATTGATAGTAGTTGTAAACCCTAAAATTAAGGAAGCATTATATCTAGCAATTATTTTATAGTTTTACAATAAAATTGAAGAAAATATTTTAAAATAAATCAATACAATTATGATAAAATTTTGTTACGACAATGTCGTTGTCAATTGCATATTTTAAAAGTATTCTTTTATATTACAATACCTATACATATAATACCTAAATAAAATTAATAAAAATTAACCAAATATTTTGAAAAAAACTGTAACATAATCTTCTCTTAATTGATTTAATATAGACAAATATGTCATTATACTATAGCCTTACTTAATTCGATATTTTATTATTTATCATTTACAATTAACACTTATAAAATAATCGTTAGAATAATCTACGTCATAAAGCATGACGTAGAATATAGTTGTTATGCCTTTTGTACACAAAAAGCTTTCATGGATTTTTTTAATGATCTTATTTCGCTAAATTCCCTGTGTGTTTAGTTAAATCAATTTTTTATTGTTTTTTAAACATAATATGCATTTTTATTAATCAAATCTGATTAATAATATTCAAACAACCCCTTCACACCTACGGCTTTAATTAATATAATTTTTCTGTTAATTATATTTATTGTAATGTAGTAATAATTATTAATTAAGTAACATGTACAGACAGGTTGAATAGCAAATTATTAATAAAATATTTTTGTATAATTTGTAAAATAAGCAAACTGTATGGTTATATATATTTTTAATTTAATCACCGAAAGTACACATCGGGTTAACTTTATAAAATAATTCAGCTGAAATGTCGTCATTGGTTATCTTTCTTAATGTGACAATTCTTGGTATACATAGAGCCAAGTATAATATATACATTATATATATATTAAAGGTTTTTACAATCTCCTAGTTTATGCCGTTATAATAAATTTGTGTAAGTTTATCGACGTTATTAATAATTAAATATTATTCGGCATATGATTTTGTATAATTAAATATACTATTTTATGTACATTTAAATTAAAATTATGTATACTTATTTTTCCTAATCGATACATTTTAAAAATTAAATTTATGTCATATATTAACATAGTTACATTGTTAACTCAGGTTACATGGTTAACATAGTTACCATGCACCCTTTTCTGAAGTGGAGACTCCTAAATGAGAAATGGAACACTCTCATCCTAAAAAATTGAAATAGGCCTACTCAAATATTTGTTTGAATGAATTTCCTTGAAATTTTTTAATGTTTTAAAAATGTATCAAAAGGGTGTCTGTGCCTGTTCTGTTTTTGTTCGGTCAATGTTTATGTTCGCTCAGTTGATAATATACTGACAAATAATTCATTTCAATAATCGTATGATATTGTTTACTTATATATTGCATTCAGCCCTACTGCATATTATATAATTAATTATTTGCTATTTTATTTAAAGTTAAAAATTATCCACTTGTGCAATATTTATAAATCTAAGTGTTTAGTTTATCATTAATATATAATTATGATTTTATTTGTATGAATATGTTGTTCTTAATATAAAGAGATGTTTTCTGATTTATACATTTATTTATTGAAAATGTATTAGTAACGACAGTTTCTTATTCTCCCTAATAGTGTACTACTGAACATGGGTGTCTCTTAGTGCTCATTAGATTTAGAAATTTGGATCTCGATTTCTACTGGCATGATTGAATGACACCAAAACTTATGTTTGGTATACACTTCGTATCAGGTTCAGAGCTGGAATCTGGGCTGAAAAACTGTTCACAATATTCAATTGATATTATTATATATTAATATTAAACTGTTCAAATAATTCACAGTTGCAATTGATGTCTTCTGTGTTATAATGTTAATTATTCTTCAGAAATTTATAATTAATGTTTCTTGAAATCTTAAAAAATAATTTAAACAGTCATGTGCGACATAGTTAATAATTAATTTAATAACATGTTTTGTACTTTTGGATGTTTTTCATAAAGTAAAATTAAAATTTTTCTTAAAGTTATATGGAATTTTGTTTCATATAATAATATAATATTAATAAATGTATAATTAATATAGTCAAATAATATATTAATAACTTTTTTTAAATCATTTAATTTATTATCGTGTTCTCCCTACTTTTTCTTTTTTTATTATTGTACAGGGTCTCTTTATTGTATGGTTGAACATCAATTTATTCTGTATTTTATCTTATTTTTTATTGAAAATAAACCTTTATTTTGTTATTATATGAAGATAATTAAAAGATTATGTATTGGCATATATTGTATGACTAAAAGTTGACTACTTCATATAGTAAATATAAACTACAAAATAATTTAGAAGAGAAATGAACAGTAAAATATTAATTTTGTAACAATTTTACGTTTAAAATAAGATTTGATCATGGATGGTAGCAAAACACTGAATTTTTTAAAATTTAAAGTAAAACACCATACAAAAAATATATTTATCGATAAACAATTGAAATTATAGATTAACATTTTTTATCAAAACCCGTAAAACCTTTCAATATTTTAGGCCATATGGAGGGATGCTATTTACCACAAATATTCTGATTTTAGTTACGCTACGAAATTTATATAGACAAATTCGGAATTTATATCTTAATAACATGGCTTATATGTATTTTGCATTTTTAACTACTGTTATAGATAACTCAGATGCAGACGGTTTTTACTAAAATCATGTTTATTTTCTCTCAATAATATACAATGCTGTTTTAATCAGTTATTCTATCAACCATATCTTTATTTCTATTGTATAAACACTTGTCAGGTTCATCTCAACAGAATAGATATGGACGACTTTTTCTAGTCAAATTTGTTAGGGTCTATCTGCAATACTTTTTTTCTATTTAAAGCAAATTCTCGGTTGATTATACAAATACTACATTCTTACTTTTTTTAGAAAAATTGTGAACAATAAATGTTAACCTGTTATTTCGGTTATATCAGAAAAAAAGTGCAACAGTATGACAATATGTTTTTTATGTATGCACATTATAGAGTTAACTTCTTGTATACTTTATTACAGTAGTTATAAGCGTTCACATCAAGCTCATTAGACAACGGCTGAATGTGAACACTATTCAGTATAATAACATAAATCAATACATCTAATAAATACACAGTACGGTTAAATACACAACAACTTGTTATTTTTTATGTTACTACAAATTTACTTTAATAACAGGGGCATGTTATTTAAAACCAAATTAGTATTTTTAAATTTTACCACAGCTTTTGTCATCTTTCTTATTGCCAGTGATTTTTCGTTGTTTTGCCACTATTTTACATGTTATTGAATTTCAGTTTAATTGATAGCGCTATATATTATATTATAGCGTATATATGGCGTATTCTTATACGTTCAGTGAATAATTGTGGAATCAAAAACTTGCCATCCGGTCAAAGTTGGCATCTATTGTATATACTAGTTAAAGATCAATATCAGCCGCGGTGAGAAGATCGCTTCCTGTCCTTTTGTTGCTTATCTTTGGAACCAAAAGTTTAAGTATTCTATTTAACTCAGTTTATAGTTTGACAGTATCTATTTTTCAGAATTTTTTAGAACTAAATATGGGGATCAAATTTTTTGATATCTGAGCGTACGTACTTTATGGATGAATATTGAAACATATTGAACATGTGGGTTAAGTAATGAAAACTGAATATTTAAAATTGTTATTTGGTGCTAGAAATTTAAAGATATTTTGAAGGAATGAATAATAGATTTAACTCAAATAATAACAAATGAGCAAAAAAGGTTTATAAAGGATTATGATTTAGCGTTAAAACAACTCAAATGTAAACAATAAAAAAACTCATTTTAAATATTCTCTGTACCATTTAAGTTTCAGTCAATCTGGTCCATACATCATTTTTGTTTAAAACAAAGTTTTTTTTAATTTTTCATATTAAAAGAGCACATATTGGTAATATTGTTTGTGTTAAAAATGTAAGTTCATAAAAGGTTAAATCATCTTTTATGTCGTTTGTATATCAATATGTATCGTCTATAAAATTGTACATAAGCACAGCGATACTACTAACAATAAATAACATTTCACTTACCAAAATCTATCGCTGCAAAAATTTTTTACTTTTTTCTTAGTCAGCAAGCAAGAATAACCAAGTGAGAGATAATCAGTGAGCAGTTATTGTTTCCTCTAAGCCTCAAATTGTGCAGTGTGTTTACACTTTGACAGAACAGTGCGGCATGCATAACTCCAAACGCTATGGCAACTTTGTCACTATATAGGTTTTTAAAGGTTATATGTGTACGAATACGTTACTTAAGAGGAGAGGGTCTCTCATATATAATTAAATGTGAACTCGTTTTAGACGGAGAACTGCGTACCAGTTAGCACACAAATATAGAGGAATGATAAACTATAATGTTATCAGGGAATGAATGATTAAATTATATATTGGAATTATCACGACTATATAGTTAGTGTTAAACATATTACATAATAATGTGCAAAACTATGAATACTATTAATTTATGCCATTAAAATATCATATATAAATTTTTAAATTATATTATTAGATGATATAGTTATGATAAAGTAATATCAAAAATTGTATAAAATTGCCAATTGAATATAGCCTACCATATCAATATATATATATATCAAGAATTATACAAAAATGTATAACAATTATTTGAAAATATGAATTTACGAACTAACAAGTAAAATAATACTTTTCATAAACTGAAATTTCAGTATATCCTATTTTTTGTAATTTACTATAGATGCCTATATACGTCAGATGTCTAAGGTATATTTGTATTAGACCGCCATTCTCAATAAATCAATGCTTATTGCTTGCCCATTCATAACATTTTTTTTCACTCCTGTAGCATCATCATAAGGAATTCGATAAACAATTAACATAAACAATTCATAAACATAGTTAGCTATTCCAACCACCTAATATTTCTGCTAAATTATATTTAATAAATATCAATTACAGCAGAAGTATAAATAATTACAAATTTATAAATATGAGTAATAGTTGTGCATTTATTGTTGATTAAACGAGACATAATATATATTCACAATATTATCGCTTTTGACAAAACAAAAACAAAAATATGGAATATATATATATATATATATTTAAATTGCGGTGGCTTATTTCTTTAATAAAATCTTAGTTAAAATACAATTAATGAATTTATAACTTATAATCTGTTAATAATATATAGTATTTTAAGGCATTAAATATATTATAATTTAATTTTTTTACTTTTGGATTGTTAACGTTGAAGGACAATGCTTATTTTTATCTGATGAAATAATTTGTTGTACATATTATCACCTTTCTATATACTGTAGCTAGCTTGGTCATATAAATAACTCAATAGTCGTCTCGTGTAATCCGATATTATGCTGCCATAATACAGAAGAGGATTACACGACACATCGAATGCATACTAAACTGTCATCAGTTATTTATTTTACCTATGTAGAAGGGCGATAATAAACGAAAGAAGTTATTTCATCAGATATAAAACTAAAACTAATTATCCAATTTACTAGATTAAGTATTAATATCAATTTAAAATTGTATTTATAATTTTTTATATACATAAATAAATGTATATAAATAATGAATATTTATTATTTTATTATTTATAATATAAATTAATAATAATAAAATATAAATGATTTTATACATAATACTTTTAACTAAAAATATAGTTATGTATTTTATGTTTGCAACTATATTCATAGTTTGTTGTTTAACTTAAAATTTAAAAAAATAATGTATATTTAAAAAAGTGTTTATCTTGTGACATGAACTATACTTTTCTTTTTTAATAATTACATTTGAAATTAAAGTAGCTACGTTAATATATGCATCATGTTTTTCTATATTATTGTTTTACATTTTTTTATAATTTTTAAATATTTAAATACCATCAAACTTAAAAGTACACTATACAACTAACCCTGCTGAATGTTTCTTTTGCAAAAAGCTTATTGTGTATACATGTACTTTTTCATTCAATAAAACTGCCTTTTCTACATATTAATTTGACAATAAATATTTCACAATAAATTAAACTTAAAACCAACATAAAATCAGCTTTCCAATGTTTTATCGAAAATAATATTTATCAATGTAACATAATGTCGTAAACGAAGCTCCAAAAAGGTTTCAAAAGTGATTCGTATGAACAAAATATTTTGTCAAAAATTCAGGTCAAATTAGTTAACAAACTGTTTTTATTAGAAGAATACATAAAATATTATGTGATATGATTAATTGATTTTTAAAAATTATTTCCCACTTGTAAATTTAAAATGAGTTGAAATAATAACATAGCAATATAACAAACTAGCACTATAAATAGAGTATTTTATAAATTCAATTTCATATAACACTTTATTTGAATATTGTGAAAAGACAATTAAACTATGTCATACAATTTTAGGAAAGTTGTTAAATGGGATATTATTAATTATTACATCTTGGTTATTGATTATTACCTATTGATGAACACTGTTTCACAAATTCTTTACACTTTATATAAAAAACAACAGCTATTACTTTATCATTAGACATTGTTTTTCATATTTACTCCAGAATTTGTATATTATAAAAATAAAAGTAAACGATTTTAGAATTTCATATGTTTTATTTATTCATATAATAATGACAGGGCGTTATACAAACCAACAAAATACAATAAAAATGTGTTTTTATAATTGTTACATTTAATATATGTGTATATATATATATATATAAAGGTGTATTCTGAATTCACAACGTATTACTTATACAGATTAATTAATTTGTATTATTTTTGTTGAGTGTTATAATATATACAAGTTTGTTAATAAAATATTTAAGAATGTAACATATCACATTAAACTTTACCGTCATGAAATATCAATATATTTTTATTCGTTAAGAACAAAAGAAACTTTCGCAAGCTTTTTATACTCAATGTGAAACACAAATTAGTTATTATAGAATCTTTAATATGAGCTATCATTAAATTGTAGTTAAAGTAGAAATTCATTAGTTTAGTATTCAAAACATTAACAAGAATAATATGTGGGCAAATTTGAGGGGAACTGTTATTGAAAATTGAATAGTTAATATTTTTGGTTACGTCAAAACTCGTGTAGCTACAAACGAATAAGTGTGTTATCATATATTAAAAAAAAAATACTTTTTAACAGAATATGAAAATATATATTTGAATGATTTGCTACCATTTTAAAATATTTGTTTTAAATATATTAAACATTACTCTTTTTTATGTTAAATTTTGAATGAAAAAATTTCAAACAGTTTTTACGTTTTATAAAACCTATGTTTAAAAAATAACTTAAAATTGTAATTGCCTACATATTTGAAAAGAAGAAATGTAAAAAACATTTCAAACAAAAACAAGCTGTCTTATAAAAAAAAGTATAATTATAATATATTTTGAATTGCTGTCAATGTGTCAAAGCGCTAAATGTATTATGCAATTATTATACAAATAATAATATGTATAATAGGCTAATCCTTTTCAATTATTATTAGAGACATAACTGTTTACAATTCATCACCTCAATCAGATACTCCATCATCTGGCTATCTGCATAATAAAAACAGTTTTTGTAATTACTTTGTTTTGGTATATTAACTCTGATTAAAATTAAATTATACATTGCGATATAGATGGGAACAACAGTCGACCAATTTCCTGGCGACCAATTAGTGACGCAAAAATTGTAATTGGAAGGAAAGTTTAACTTGTAAACATATTTATATGAATATCGAAATGTCTGAATTAAGAAATAATGTTTCCATATTGAAGTACACATAAAGAGTACTGAGAAACTACATTGCATATTTTATCACTGCTGAATGCTTGAAAAATTGTACTGAGTAAAAGTTGTATTACACATATTGAATTATATTATATATATGTTAAACCCATTAAATTACATTTAAACAAGTTGTTAATATGACAAAATCATACATCTTATATGCATTTTAAATAATTCAATATTATTCGATAATAATTCAAGAAAATAAAAATTAAAAACAAAATGAAAATGAAAATGAAAATACCTAATCAAAAAGATATGACTACAAATTTAGAAAACTCTTCGCTAAATAGTCTGAAAATGCCTATTTAATTTAATAAAAATATACTAAAATAATGATTAAATATCTGACTGATTATTGTAAAATAATGCTAAAAATATCCCATAAACCTCATTAAATGATTTAAACTTTCGTATTACGCACACATTAAAATAGAAAATAATTTTAAAGACAAAAGTCTTTACTGAGGCAAATGGCCAACGATTTCTCTTAAAAAATTACAAACATTACAATTACAATATATATTTATATTTATATTATTTCTAAACTAAATACGTACTCCATACTCGATAAATAAGGCAATTATAACTTTAAATGATTTACATTGAGATACATTTACATTTGCAATGAGGTACATTTTTTGCATCAAATATTTTGCTCTCGTAAATATAATAAGGTTACTAAATAGACAAGATAACCTGAACTGAAGAACCGGTCTAACTAATAAGGCAGCTCACGCTATCTTGCTAATGTTATTGTAGATTAAGTAATGTTGCATAATATATTAAATGAAAATGAAATTTGGATAAATATAATGGCATATATCATGAAACATAAATAGTATAGTCTAGTATGAAATCAAATCACAACAAAATCGGCAATGGAATTCTTGCGTAATGAATTGCCAGGACAAGCTAAAATGAAAAAAAAAAATATATATATATATGCAAATAATTAAATAGCTATCAAATTATTCTACAAATTGTTTAGTTTAATATAATTACCTTCAATACAAATATGTAACAAGCGAAGGACACATTGCACTAGTTTATTTCAATGTATATTCATTAGTGTTAAACTTGTAGTATTACTTTATTAATGATTAGCAAATTACATCGTTTTGTCAAATTGTGAATAATTAAAATTCGTCTGTGCATTGAATTAATTCAATTAAATAAAAATAAACAAAAATGATTGTAATAAAAAATGAACGAGATAATTAGTTAATGTTTAAATCATTCTTTATTGGTTGACTAATTACTCATAATAAACCTTACGTTATATTAATTTGTTTCATCAAACATTTATATAACTGTAAAATCGAATAATATTGAAATACATCCTTTCCAAAATTTTCCACCACGTATACAAAAAGTGGTGAGAAGAGGGTTATGTATAGTCACTTTGTGGAATGGTCACCAAGTAAACCTACCCAAGGGGGCGAAAGGGAGAGGAAATCTCCCTCCCCCCTCCTCACTCTCTCGCGGGCAAAGACAGGGAAGGGGCCCGAAAAAGATTTAAAAAGGATGATGGGGTAGAAAAAGAGAAACAAGAAAGGGAGGAGAAGGAAAATAGGGGGTAGGGTAGGAAAATAGAGGGGAGGGGAGCTCAAATTGGATCCCCCGTGAAAAAAAAAGGTTGACAGGTGTTTGTCACCAAGTGAATAGAAAATAAACGCTTAAATAGTGTGTCAGTTGCCATCAATCAGTGGTTAACGATTGTCCTGCTTGATTTTAAAATAGATAATGCTCTAACATCCTACCAACTGTGTATGGATAGGCATACCCTAATAAATTTGATATAGTATATGAATATTATATATTACATTAAAGTAATCAAGTTTTTGTACAAATATAATTAAATAAATTAATTTCAATAAGGTACCTTTATAAGTGAGATTACAACAATATATTAGCTATCATTGTGTTTGTTTAAAATGAGAGAATTGTTATTCTTTTAATCAATATTCATATATTATATTATATTATATTATATTCATATATAAGTATAATTAAAGCAGTTTAGTAGTGGTGACAATAGAAACGATTATCACTTCACTTTAGCTGGTGGCAGCGTGGGCAGCAATAGAATAATTTTTGGGTCCTTCTTGAATTAACGGAGATAAAATACCTTGCTTTTCTCTATTCTCTCCAGCTCGGTGTTGCCTTGTGAGAAATTTATCTTGTAATCTAATGAAATATGCCCACCAAACGCGACGCGATGCGACGTTCATTACATACTTTTCAAAATAATTAGCGTGATGCGACGCGACGTGATGAAACTGAAGTTGAAATTACGAAATATATATTTCAAATATTATACGTAACGTCGCACTTGGTGAAAACTGAGATTAATTTTCCGTAACGCGATACTGTCGCATCGCGTTCCGCCGCTCTTAGTGGGCATAGGCCTAAATTCGTTGATGACTGTTTTGGCTGATCACAACAAAAGATTATTTTGAAGAAGACGTAAGCGAATATTTGCGTCCACAAGTTAGTAGTCATCTTTGCAAAAGATTATGTTTCTTTTTATCTTCAGAATGTTTCTGTACAAATTGCATGCATTGTATATGGCAATATCGACCATGTTCTAAAATACTACGAACAGATATTGCATATATTTCCGTTTACATGTGAGATAATTCAACCGTTATTAACCGTATCAACACCCAATTTTGTATTATTGTAATCAAGAACATTAACGTCTGGAACTGGTACATTTTGGTAGAATCTAATCAGTTATGCCATGCCCATTTGGCAGGTAAATGACTATTTAGTCATATATAACTAACACAACATCAATTTAGATTAAAAAAATGTTGTATCATCATAATAATATTTTATTATAAGACACAGAAGTTAGATAGAAAGATAAAAGATAGAAAGTTACTGTTACCCAGACAGCAGGACAACCGTTAAATGTATTTTAATATATCAAACTTGAACGATCAGACTTGAACTATTTATTAATCATCTTTTAGTTTAATTGCATGAAAATTACAGACATTTGCAGTAATTATACTAAAATATATTTTAAAGAGCCGTAAGAATTCAAAATTTTTAAAAAGCAAGAATTTTCGTTTAGATAAAAGAAGACCATTTTTTGGTATAGTTAAAGTGTCGATTATCTCCTTATGCCACTGACTGAGGTGCCGGTGATCATCAAGGCAATGAATATACTCGTATGTTATTATTTTTAATTTAATAATATACATTCAATTTTAACTTTGATAAAAGTTGACAAGTTAAGTTATAATCTTTGGTTATAAGCGAATTGATAAAAGCGACAACAATTTAGTCGGTGAACGACTTTTTATTATACTTAAACCCGGTTTTAGTAGTATTGAACCTGATAATGAACGATTGCCAAGAGAACGACGATATTCTGTCTGATATACTTACCGTCTTCAAGCACCAATAATTTTCTTGGCTATATAACCCGGACTGTTATAGATAAAGAGAACTAGAAGGGCCAATAAGGCCGCAACAACCATAATCTTGATGATGAGCCACTTGTATCGTTTACATATGAGATACTTGAGAGTCTTCAATGGGTTCATGAAACTCAAGAACGAACCGTCTGGTCGGCTGCAATGTCAAAGAAACAAACTTACTTTTACTAAATATAATATTCAGTTGTTCAAATGTAATGACAACATCTTTTATTCAATAATATTGACTCATAATATTTTACATAATTGTGAAAAGCCTACATGCTCTTCTACCACCAAATAGTTTAGTTGTTTGTTATGGGAAGTGTGACCTAAGCCCCGCACCATAGTGAAGACTGAATGTGAATTCTTTTATATGCTTGGACTGTCAGTCAATTGGCTGGTGTTTTTATCTTTCTGCCTCTGACTTAGCATGTTCCACAGGTATTAATTACCATCTGGTCCTTTTCATGACCAGTTGCATTTTGGTTAAAGAATTCTTGTATTTGTTTTGTTTTTTAGTTTTAATCTGGTTTATTGGATGTTTGTTGGTACAAATACAGTATTATGTATTATTTTAAAAATATATTTCCATACGTTTCACACGATGTAACTCAACTTTTGCTATATGACTCTTTATGGTTCATTTTAATGTCATACTTATTTTGAAATAGTTTGGTTATCTGTATCCTGCTATGATTATTAATAACACACAGAACATTCAATAGATTAGTGAAAATTAATTTTATGAAAGAGTTCGTTTTATCATTGGTTAAATCGAATAAAAGAATTGGCATATTTAAAATCCATAAATATTTGTCTATAAATAATATATCATCAAGGACAGATGCCAACCAAAACAAATTTTACATTTCACTGGTAAGTCGATATTGATTTTAATAAGAAATAATAGTATATAATCGAAGATACAATCAAGATGAAATATAATTCTTTTATCAACTAGGAGAGCCTTAGTGTCAACTTAGTGTTTAATGTTTGGCAACAAATTACTTTACTCATTTAGTTTTCCTATTTAAATGTTTTTACTGCATAGGACCACGATTATTTTATTTCTTAATAATTACAACTTTTTAAAATAATTTATAGTTGTTGTTATATACTGTAAAGCATTCAATTTATATATAATGCAATAAATTTTAATAAATTTATTTGTTTTTTAAATGTACTATCTATCGCCTAAATGTCCCTACCTCCCTTATACTTTCTCCCAAATTATGTTAAATTATATTTTCGTTGTCAAAAGTAATATTGCCTTATGGCATTCATTTAAAGCCTAAATCCTAAAGTTATGCATGTTCTGGATGTTTAGACCCAATTTTCACTAAGTTCAAATAATACTTTATCGCTGGGAATATTATTCATTAGAAATTAAACTAATTTTTACACATTTCAAAACATTACTTTTGAAATTATTGCAAAAAATTGCCTGAAAGTCTAGCAGTTGCCTTCACCAAGTGCTAATAAGTTCCAAAATATATTTATAATGTTATAGAAGGATTAATTATCGAAATAATAAAGAGGCCTATATGCTTTTTTACCATCTTGATCAGTAGTTATTAAATAAGGGAAGTGTGACGGTAGCGCGCTATTAAACCGATTAAACACAACGCTGAGGGTCCTAAGTCCTGCACCTTATTAATTTTCTACTGTATCACTTTAAGTCAGCTTCTACTTTCGGTCCGTTTTGGTTTTGCGTCCTGGATAATGACTTTAGTTAACATATAACCACTACAGGCATGACTTAACATTCTCTCATTTCCTAGGCCTGTGTTATAAGTACAAGTATAACTTGGTGGAATTCCTTCATTTTCTTTCACTTTTGGTA
>JAUZND010033881.1:0-22365 GCA_034780555.1 Coelogynopora nodosa
GTGGGTGGGATATCATATGGGTGATCGTGGGTGTGATATAGGTGATCGTGGGTGGGATATAGGTGATCGTGGGTGGGATATCATATAGGTGATCGTGGGTGGGATATGGGTGATCGTGGGTGGGATATGGGTGATCGTGGGTTGGATATAGGTGATCGTGGGTGGGACACAAGATACTACGCAGTTAAATAACATGATTGATTGCTTTATAATATGTCTATCATAATTTTATGGCATAAATGTATCAGGCATTTTATCAGATTTATTAAATTAAAGAGTTATTATGTTTTGACAAATATTTTAATATCACAATTCTACTAAGTATATATAGTTTTAATTTTTATCTATTAAATAGTGTTTATCAATAGCTAGATTGCGAAATTTCATCATTTGTACCATTCAATGTGTTTCTAGGATTAGTTGTTTAATACCGTTTTTTTTATTCAAAATATGTGACGTCCATTATAAATGCCTATTCATTTTAGATAAACCCGTATCAAGAGGTCATTATAACAGAACTTCTACACTTAAACAACGGTGAGATATATTAGTAAAGTTCGATTGATCTTTTTACTTATTACGTACAGTTGAATGATCAATTCAATAATGTCATAAAACATTCTAATTTTGTAGCGTTTTAGTTTTTAAAAATTTGTTTCCAATACGTTTTCTAGTTTCGTTCAGACAGCATTAAAAAACCTTTATCAATTATTATTTTATACACTTCGACATGTGAATATTATTTGTGTTCTTTAAATAAAACATATGTTTTGAAACCTTCTGAATAATTATATTATTATTTTATATTAATTTAAGGATAAATATAATTATTTTGCAGTTTGTAAATTACAATACTCAAGATTGTCGTCAGATTGAGAAACTCTGAAATATATTGATATGAAAAAATATTTTTTTAATTAATTAAACAAAATGTTGAAGTTGATGCTAGAAGCCAAATGTTGAATGTAAACATTGTATCAAGTGATATTTCAACAAAAGAAACATATTAACATTAAATATAAAATATTATTATTCCAATATTTCATGCGAGTTTCCCAGGTTGCTAACATTTGTAAATTGAAAATACAGTTTTAATTGAGTTTTTATTTATTGATCATTCCTAATAATTAACTATTTGGTTATTTGCCTTGTCACTGCATTAGGATGTAACTAATATTATTTAGTAAAAGTCAGTGTATCCGCGGATAACTGCACAATATTTAATAGATTATCATATTAAGATTTAAGTGCGTCATGCATTTTTACATTTATTTGTATCTAAATCTTTGTTTACTGGTTTATTTTATATAAGAGTCAATATTATCAATTATTATACTATAGATGCGATTTTATTGTTTTACCTCTTAAAAAAAGTAATAAACAAATCCTGCATTACTCTAGTTCGTGTGTGGCATAATGTGTGTAACATATATTGCATGGCTTATTTTATGTGTATAACATATTATGTAATTATGTATTCTAATGTTTCACTTTGCAGCATATAACATTATTTAAAATTGTGTTCTATTTTCAGTCCAAATAGCGCTTCCGGTATTCGAAACTCGTCCAGCTTTGAGCTCTCTAAACAATTTAGGAGGCCTTCTGGTACTACAAAGAAAGAGTGAGTACATTTTTCATTTCTAATTGTAAGAAAACATTCTACCGAACAACACTGCTTACTGTATAAACTTTCAATTTTTTTAATATCATTCTATAATTTTATTAAACAATTTATTTATACAGTTCTGAAATCAAATGCTAATTGGCATTCAAAATATTGATTGTAGTGTATAATTTATAATTTTAGCACTGAATTTGAGTAAATTTAATAGTAAATGTGGAAGTCAATGCGTGGGTAACTTATGGTATATTTTTATGATCAACATGACAGATGAACAATATTAAATAAGTAAACACACACTATTTTGGGTTATAATAAAATCTTTGTTGCAACAAATATATGGCATTATTCAATTGATCTAAATACAATATCGGTAGTAAAAATTAATGCATTAATTTGTAGATAATGGTTGTACAATAAATTAAATAATTATTAAAATAGACATGAAAATAATAATTATAGCATATAATATATTACGTAATAAGCGTAAACATTTAGTAGCAAATATAATTAAAAATCAATTTGCCAAATAAATGCAGATTACTTGGGAAAACTCTATAATAATGAATGCTTACGTACAGTATATGTATACTACATGTACATGTGTACCTCTAAATAAAAGCTAGGTTTCACCATCACTGAAATGAAGGAAAAGTCATGGATCTTTTAGATTTTCTGAGAAGTCATGACATAATCGTGAAAGTTAGGAAATCTGAATAAAAAAATATATGTGTGAAAATTACACTGAGAATTCTTACCCACCTAAGTTTATTCAACTAAAAAATAAATTGCCTTGAAATATAATCTACGTGTTTACAATATTTTTAGCGTTATTTAGTTTACTGTGTTGAACTTGACATACACCACCCGTTATATCCCTTGACCTCTGTTTAACTTGACATTCACCACCCGTTATATCCCTTGACCTGTGTTTAACTTGACATACACCACCCGTTATATCCCTTGACCTGTGTTTAACTTGACATACACCACCCGTTATATCCCTTGACCTGTGTTGAACTTGACATACACCACCCGTTATATCCCTTGACCTCTGTTTAACTTGACATACTCCCACCCGTTATATCCCTTGCCCTGTGTTGAACTTGACATACACCACCCGTTATATCCCTTGCCCTGTGTTTAACTTGACATTCACCACCCGTTATATCCCTTGATCTGGGGATTGTTATGATGTTTTCATCGTTTATTTATTATTATTATTGTGGAATTATAATTTGGATTATAGAAAAGTAATGTAATTACATCAATGTAAAAGCGCGTAAATCTTATAACAAGGATGTTACCAAAAGCATAATATATTGTATATTCCATTTGTTCTTGTTCACATAAACGATCACACTCCTCACCCCTGTCTCCTGGATGCGGCGCCACACTAGAGCTGTCCCCGTGCGCAATGTCACCTTCGACTCCTTGTCCCGGAGCTCCCTCCGTGCCCCCCGCAGCAGCTCTGTGCCGCCCGGTGGACGCACTGGACTCAAGCGAGAGGCGGCCCCTGGGGCCTGGCGGAATGACATCACTGCATCCCTCTCCAAGACTCGGCTGCCCTCCGAAGTATGCGCTCGTGTTCTATTTGTTATGTGCAGAGTGAGACAGAAGTAATGATAATAGCAAAATACTGATAACGAAACTAAGGGGGAAAAGAAGAACCACATAAAATCATATAGTACATAGTACAAAAAACAGGTTCTAGAAAGTATTTGTACTAACAAACATTCAATAAATTTGACAAAAACAATTTCAAAGGAACACATTTTAAAGGACAAACCAAGTACGTAAGAATTGAACGACATCTCAGTTTTTGTTATGGTACGGGACTTGGTCCTTCTGTAATCGATTTTAGCATGTGCATAACATGTGACGATATAACATACCATAATCTTGAAAATAAACGGCATTTGTGGATGTTATGTATGCGATTATAAAAACGCCGAACAAGTAAAACAATTTTTAAGTGTGATCATCAAAATGTTCTCAATCTTTGTCAAATATTGAAAAGATAGCATTGATGAGCACATCTTTCCGGCACAATTGCTGGTTAGGGTATTGTTTGCTCTTTGTAATCTGTTCCAAAGTAAAACAAGACGCATGAATGAAAATCAAGTATCTTGGGAGAATTTCTGTTGGCAATAACAGAGAGAGCATCCAATACTTTCACCAGTAATTGTGTTGATCAGCGATATCTATTCTGCTGTACATTGAGCGAGAAAGTAGACATTTAGAGAATTTCTCTTAAATGAGAGTATTGGTTGTTTTATTAATTAAAAGTAGTATAAATAACTTATTCATATGTTGTCTGTTTACTTGAATAATATTATTATGAATTATACTATTTTCAATAAACTATGTTGTTATTGTATGTAAATATTCCGTTACTTCAGTTCCACCGCGTAGATACAGTAAACCGCATAAGTATCATACTATTTTCGATCTGGGTTTTATTGGGGTTAAACAAAGGTCCTGTTAAATTTCTTACTGTAAGGAAATAAAAACAAGTTAATTATTTTTTTAATTTAACATAATGTACATACCTAAGCGTTATTTTCTTAATTTAACGATATTTTATTGTACTTTGTATAATAATTTTGAACTATAAGTGGATTTTAACTAATTTTCATTACACTTTTTAGCCAATTATTGCATAATTGTTACATCAGCTCAATCAGTTAGCAGTGGCATTCTAGTTGGAAATTGTTTATTCTTGTTATTTATACTGCTTTGTTTTTGGTAAAATATAGAACATTCTTATTGTTTTCTTTTCTGCCGTACATGCAATTATTAGGAGATAAAGGTAACTATATTAAAGTGAATTGCAGTGTTCCGTTTACATGTGACACTTATAACAATATATATATTGTTTTGCACCATTAGCGTTTTCATTTAATAGATTTATGACATTTACATATTTATTTGTTGTTTATAATTATATTTACTAGATTTACAAATTTTAGTATTACATGATTAGTTTATTTTTAATTCCCTCGTGACTGCTTGTCCTTTTATACTGTGTGTGGAAAGTGTACAATTTTTTCCTAATCGTATTAATAGATACTAACAATTATCAGGCAATTTTTTAGTTAAAAATTTTCTAAACTATCAATATATATATGTTGTGTAACACGTTTCGCAGTTTTTGGTAAAATATAGAATGCATGTAATTGTTCTGAGATAAAGGTACAATATATTAAAGTAAATGGCTGTGTTCCGTTGTTATATGTTCTTATATGTTATGTTGAAATGTATGTTCTTTTCTTTCTTTATAAATGAAAATACAATCAGTAGAGGATTAAGTATATGAAAATGGCATTTATTTTTATTTGGTAGAATGTTTCATGGAAATTTAGAATGCTAACAAATATGGAATAGAACAAAAGTAGAAACGTCTGTATTTGAAATTAATCACTAAAATAGATATTAATGAAATTTATAAATATCCACATATAATATAATAAAATGCTGAATAAACCACAGCCTCTTGAAAAATGTGATAATACTCATTCGTTAAATATATTTTTTAAAAAATGTTTGAGTGCGCTTTCGGCTAATGCCCTTTTAAATTAATACAAAATAAAATATACATAGCATATTAGTAATTTATATTTAGAAAGTGTCAAAATATAAATATATTTATTGAACGATATTTATAGCACAAAAAAAGTTCATTCATTGGATCAGAATATTACATTAGAAAAATAACATCTTCAAACTGATCTTTCTAATAAACCGACCGATTCTCATTTATATCATAAACATGAAAGTTGTCATCAAAAACATTGCAGATATGGAATTTTCAAAAGTCGATTCCTTCATCTTAGAACAGTCTATTCGGATAAAAAATACTTTTATTAAAAGATCATTAAAAATGGAATATGATTTTTTAAATCGTGATTATCTTAAAGATTAAATGGGAAAATATATACTTCACCATATTTTTTGCATAATAATTATATACTAATAACTTACAGCAATAATGAAAGCCATTGTTTCATCAAATGCTTCCCTGTAAGTTGCTTATCGCAATTTACCTAGTTTGCATAATAAATAAATAAAAACCGAAACAATATATAAGCCACAAAAAAAGAACACAATCTGAATATTAAATGTAAATAATATCTATATGTAAAACTTGTCTAAGTCTTAACAAACTCTATAATGATCTAACTATAAGTAGACACAAAAGTAAATATTAAAAATAGCGGTAATTGCATAACAAAAATTATATATATAGTAGAGTATGCAATATTTGTAACTCAATGTATGTGGGTCAATGTACGTTAGTTAAACAGAAGGAACACTATTAAAACGGTTATCAAACCACAAATGTGACATATAACACCCTTTCAAAAATATCGAGATCGCAGCGAATTTTAATTTAATAAACCAATAATTAACCAATAAACCAATATTATTTTTACTACATTAGATAAAAACCATATTAGATAAAAACCATATTAGAAAAAAACCCATATTAGATAAAAACCATATTAGATAAAAAAAACATATTATATAAAACTCATGGATAAAAGAAGACGAAATAATAAAAGATTAATTATAAAAATTAAAAACATTACATCCAAATCGCATGCATAAATGCCACGAAGATCCTGCAAAATGTATTTTTCAAATGTTATTTTATATAATAGACTTATTATATTCAAATTACATATCTATACTGCATATACATATATGTATACTGTCTATTGTACTTTGCTGCTATTTACTTTGTTATATATATAGAAATAATCTTTAATTTTATAATCAATCTATTTAATTTTTTTATTCAATTTTAATTAAAATTAAACTGTTGTCACTTTATAAATAGTGATTACTAATATGCTATGAATTATTTTATTCCTTTTGTAATAATTGAGAAAGGCTTTAGCCGAAAGCGCTCTTAAAAACATTATTTTTCATAATTTTTAAAATGATTGCTTACTATTTTATTATTATATATAAAAGTATAAATGCTTCTCTGTAAACTTACTCTAAAGTAATTAAATTTTAATTCTTAAATACAAAAATATGTATTCTATTTGTTTTCTATATTCTCAAAAGATATGGTTTAGTTTTCTTATATTATCTATACACTTATTTTTATTTGTTGAATTTGAATTGTTATTGAATATTTAATGGTTATTAATATTTTCGTGTTTATAATTGAGTTTGATCATTATATGGTATATTATATATATTTGGAATATATTATATTTTATCTATACCTAACCGTACATTTGAACATTATTTCAATTTCATACACCAGTATGTGAGTATAAATCTCATCTTTTACGTGTTTCATACACCTCTAATATGGTGACATAATATATGTTAGCTACAGCATATACGGTCTGGCCAACTTATTAAAATCAGTAAAACTAATATTCACTTGTATTATTTTAATATACATTTGGCTTCTTACAAAGATAGCACATTAAGAGAAGTTGGGCCTATGTTATAAAATGTGACTATCATATATCTATGCTATACAGAAATTATTTTGACAATATTTTCGATCTATTAAGAAAAGTAAAATGGTTGAAATATAATCAAAATGACGAATTATTCATGATTATAATAATAATATAATGGAAACATTAAAAACATAATATCATAGTATTTGGATTGAGGGTGTATATATTATGTTAAATAATGAATATTGTATTAAAAATAATTAAATTTATTATTTGTATTGAAACGTTAAGAACTCATGATTTTTAATTTGGGTGTTTAACATATTTTGAACGGTGCTATGTGTTAACTCTGTCCGCTTTAATTATTGTGCTTTTTAACATTGTTTAATTTGGTTCATGGTGTTTCCCCATAAAACATCCGTTATTGTTTCTATATTTTCTGAAAAGTCTTGTTTATTTAGCGGTAAATTTTCGAATTCATTTATTTATTATATAGTTTTTTTTTCATGGTAATTGCTTTGTAAAATTGCTTTTGAAAAATTGTATTATTTGTGGAATTATTACATTATTTTACAATAGACTGCATTATAATTAATTTATGAAATTGTTAACATTATTTGATAATGTAATGTTATACATAATGCTAAATATTTCTCAATGTTTAGGATAATTAATTTTGATTTTGAATTTTTAACTGTAGACCTTATGGTTTAGTCAAATGTTAAATTTAGCTGTCAACTCAGCTAGTCTACCATAAGCATGTTCATAACGAATCATAACGAAGTTTCAAAATGACAAAATGTCTATATTGTACATGAATACCAATGTAAGATTCAAATATTCAACTCTAATATTTTCGAATGAATTGATTGATGCTCAATCCTGGCTGGTGTTGACTCTCTTTATTTATATGTTTATTGAAAACTACATCTCATAGTAAACGTTATTAATACTTATTTTGTATAATTTGCGCAATAGTAGTATTTATATTACTAACATATAAGGTAGGTATGTAACATTCAATATATGTCACATATATAAGAATTACAGGCAAACAAACTGCCCATTGTTTAAAATATTCCTGATGGTAAGATCTTTAGTAAATTTTCATTTCACACTATAAATATGTAAATGTCACCAACAGCTATGATCTAGGTTATGTTGATAAAGAATTGTCAAAACTGATTTCTTTTAGGTTAGTGTAAGGCTACTGCTACAACCAATATTCCGTTCGGCATAAGATTGGACATTAGTTATTATAAAATTGGCACGAATCATAATTAAAAAAATAATAATTTAAACAAAAAAGTTTTTATTTTTTTTTCTATATTTTCTCATTTTTATGGATATATTTTTTTAATGTTTATGCGTTTTAATTTATTTTCCAAACAATATTTAAAAATACTGAAAAAGATTCTCAATTTTTATTACTATATCTGTTTATTCGTCTAGAAAATGAACTTGAATTAATTTGTATTGCTAATACTTGAATAAATTTGTGTTTTAAAAATAAAGTTAGGTATATTTATTAGATTATTGTAATTAAATTATTTTATGCTAGGTTAAAAGTCGGTTAAATTAATTGAAATTTAATAGTAAAATTTAGTGGAAGCGATGACTCACAACTTTATTGATTTGCAGGAGCGCAAGCGTCTCTCTATAATGATGCAACGTCAAGAGGACGAACTCATTCAGCAACGTCGTCGAGTCGATGAACAGGTGGACCGTGACTCTCTTCGCAGTCGGGAACACATGACTCGTGACTTGGACGCCAATGAATATCGACGCACGGCAGCACTCGAGCAAAATCGTAAAGAATTAAAGCGTGTATGTTGCATATTACTTTTTATGAAACAGTAGTATTATAATTTTGTGAAATAAATAGGGTAATTTCTGAAAATATTTAATAAATATTAAATATAATTATTTATTTTTATTATATATTTTTTATTAAATGTAAATATTTATATTATTCATATTATTAAATATAAATATCAAATTCTGTTAAATTTAAAAAAAAGTCAAATGTTTTGTAGTTAGTAGAAATAAATATGATATTTGGATAAATCTAAATAAATTTAGATTTTTTCTAAAAATTTTCCAATTATTAAAAAAGTAAATTAAATTTTGCCATTTTTCTTTTTAAAAGCTTGAAGACAAATATAAAAGAGAATTGGAATTAGCGGGTGAATTACGTGTCAAGGAAAAGGACATTCGCTACAAAGATGAGAAACACCAAAAGCTCATACGACAGGAACAACGAAAAGTGGTAAAATAAATGATTTATTTGTTTTTTAAATTACACTTCTCTTTAAGTGAGGTATTGAATTGATGCCTAATGATAAAGCATTTTATAATCTAAATTGGTCAGTGTGTACATATATTGTTGCATTATTATTATTGTTTGGTTTGCATATTAAGGATTAAGAGTGGAATGTCTCTATTAAACTGAATCCACTTGAGAGATATTCTCCCTCTCTCTATTCTACTTAAATGTTCTGTTCTATGTTATCTCTTACTTTTGACTACTATATTTGTTGTGAATTACACTTCTTTGACGACAACTTGATTATCCAAGAGTTCGACTGCGTTTATTGACTAAACGAACAGAATTATCAGTAGGTATCTAATTAGTTATATTAAGTGACATTGTTTTCACACATTTTTTCTCTCTCTATTATTTATATTTGTGGAATTTATTGTATAAATAGATAATCTAAAAAAAATACACGATATTGGGATAATCAGTTTTGACATAAAAAGTTTTTACTTATTTCGAGTGTTACTTGTCATATTACATTAAAGCGAACTTAATTTTTTTGACAATGAATTAATGTCTGACAAGAGAGCTTAACTTTACCGCTTGCTAGACCAGCTCGTATCGTGCTCCATATCGTATAACTTATCAGATTTAGTGAAATTGTTATTTGACAATAATCTCTATCTTCCCTTTCTTGCCCTTTCGTTGCTCTCTTTCTCTCTGGTCATTCTTCCATTTTCCATCATTATTAAGTTTTTTCTGTATATATTTTTGTCCATCTCCATCCCTTTCTCTAGCTCTCTGTCTTCTCTTCCTCTCTGTCTTCCTTTTTACTTTCTCTCTTTTATTTTGAGTAATTTTCATTATAATTGTGAATTATACTATTATTATTGACGGGATATAAGTTAATTGATAGCGTAACTTTTGTTAAACAAGCACGAATAACTAATATCTAAATAATTAGCGATATTGAGTTGACACTGTTTCGACAATTTCTTTCTCGCTCCATCTATCTCGTTTTCTCTCCCCTTAATTATTATTAACGAGTTGTAGATTTTAAGATATGGGAATATCGACTCCACATCATAAACTCGGTTCGAGTTAGTAGTACAGTTAACAAGTTCTGTTTCTCTCTCTCTACCCCTCCCTTTGTCTACCCCCCTTTGTCTCTACCACCCATTTACCTGTGGCTCTTCTGCCTTCCCCTCCCCACCTAGGAGATGCAGTTGATGTCGCGGCGGCGCGCGATGGAGGAGAAACGGACCCGGATAGCCGAGCAGCGGTCCGCGCAGGACTCGGAGACGGTGGAGTCCCAATCGGCGGCCATCGCCCGGAGTGAGCAGTCGCTTCGCAGAGCTGAGGAGGACCGACTCGGAAGGGAGATGAAGTTCAAGGAGGTGAGAGACTCTATATTATAGTCTGCCACGCGTCCAACCCGCTTCCGTCTCGTGGGGTGCCCCATAGTGAAGGGTTTCCGACGCCGGTCCTGGAAGTCGGGAAAAGTTATAGAATTTAATCTTTTTGACTGAATGTCTAGTATGGTCATAGATGCTAGAGAATTTGCCGTTATTAGAAAAATGGTCATGTGTATTAAAGAATTCACACAAAGTCCTTGAAAAGCATTGGAATTTTGTTAAATTTTTATATGGGCAAACATTTAAGCTGGTATTTATTTTTTAACTTTTGTTTAATTTTTTTTAAATCATGAATTTTGATTTTATTATATGTGCAAATCTTTTTAATTATTATTTTTTTAATTATAATTCGTGCAAATGTTTCATGAATATTTTAAATATTTCTACATATTCTACAAAAAAGTGAGGATATTAGAATTGTCCATGCTTTATACATTTTTACACATTATTTTAGATGTTTTAATCAATTTCGAGATTCTTTTAATTATCATTACTACAATAATCTAGATTAATAAATTATATTGCGATATTTTAATCATATGGTCGCTGTACATATAATTAAATGTTCTGAAATTATACCAGTAAGGTTTGAATCTACCGATATACTAAAATTGGAGTAATATTTGTTTTAATTTTTTTAATCTTTGTTCCAATTTTTAGAAAAAAATTATGGAAAATAAGGCTAAAATTGACGGTTTCTTCGCGCGACGTGGTCAATTAGAAGAACAGCGAAAGTGAGTCGACACTGATTTTCATTTTTTTCGTTGTAAATCATTGCTGGAGCAAATATGTTTCGAATCATCAACTACTCAATGATATTTATTAGTTATTTATATATTATGTATTCGTGATGGCTTTCTGTTACATTTGAGTAACTATTTGATACAAGTATAATTACTTTCCATCATAAGTGGACAGACTGTTATTTCCTTACTTTCAAATATTAAAATGCATTATTCCGAACCAAAATTTACCCTATACTTTATACTTTATATATGCATTGTATAAAATTATAGAATTTCTGCCTTGTTCCTATCTAGTTTTACTCTAATTAATGGATTTAAAATAACATTCTGTTCAATTCGAAACTCTTCGATTCACTTTAAGCAGTTGTTAAATTATATAATTTTGCCTCGTTTCACCAAATTTTAGGTTTTACAAGATTCAGTTAGAACTCTTGTTTTCTCTTCAATAAACGTCCATTTTTGGGAGAATCTCACTATAAATAATTTTTTGCCGTAAAAAAAAGCCTTGTTACATTTTTAATAATTATAATTTCAAAACAAAGAGCAGATACCACACGACCTTTCAATACATGAATTAAGTGAGTTTGAAATAATTAAAAGAGTTGTGTCATCTCAGAAAATGTATTCATCAATAAGTGATTTTAGTTTAGTCATTTGTAATTTGTAATTAATCAATACCTAATCAATACCTATAAACATCTATTGTCGCATATTTTTTATCGTCCGGTATCAATACCTAACAACTTTACTTCGTTCCATAGTTTGACTCACTCGAAAGGTGTGAGTATTTAGCTGCTACTGAAATCTTTATCAGAAGTAAAAATGAACTATTGATAAATCTAAAAAAAGTGTGAATGTATAAAAAACAAATCCCATTACATGTTTGTACCTTTATAATTTTGTAGATAAATTATTAAAATATGCCTTAAGTTGTGATAATAAGAAGTACACTTTTATTATGTGAAAAGTATTTGTAATGTCGTCAGTTATTATTCCATATAATGTTAAATCAAAGGCCACTTAAGGCCGCAATTAAATATTAATGTAATTAACGTTATAAAGTTTTTTTTTATATAAAGATAAAAATATTATCTAATAACGTTCATAACAAAATATAATGAACATTCACTGTCGAGTTTATAATATCCCAGAAAGAGTTATTTCAAGGTTACTTTAAAGATCTGTTTATCTCGTCCGACTATTGAGTTTTGGAAACTGTTGATTTATTATCAAATCTTATCTGAAATGATAATTATAATTAATATATAACTAAAGTCATAATTGGAATTTTTTTCTGATAAATCAGCACATTTCTGGTAAGCGCTCACTCTTGTGTTTCTTTTGCGGTTTCTCGTATTCTGTCAACTGGCTTCCTTATTGATGTGCTTCCTGTCGGCGATGTATGCTGCCTGACAAGTGCCGCAAGTCGGTTGATATACGACGCTTAATTCATTAACTCCTATGGCGCCGGGTCGGGATAAATGCCGCTCGTCGACAATGTTGGGAGGGTGAACAAAACTACCGCGCATATATACCTGATAAATGTATATTGGATTTTTATATCCATACGAATAAAATATTTGATGTTAGTTTTTAAATTAATTTTGGGTACGTTGAAGTTGATAATTCATTTTTAATTTATACAAAAATTAAAACTACGATGTTATGCTTTATGTTACGGCTTTGTCCCATAATAGTAAATTGATCCATTCTATTCAAATCCTCAACATCACCACAAAACAAATTAGAAATATAAAAGAAGAACCAGAAACCATCAAAGCGACTGTCAAATAGAAACAAAATTTCATAACAATATCAGAATGGTTTAAAAGAAAAACCAACATTCATGACTAAACTCCAAAAAAGTGAAAGAAAAGGAATGAGTTATCATTAAACCACAAATATTACTTATATTTTTTTACAAATATAATGTTATTATATTATTACACCTGTGTAAGGCCTACATATTTACAATATACTAAATTTAATGTTGTTTGTGTAAAATTGAAACTTGTTTAAATTTTGACAAGTTATTTCTAATATCATATATATAAATAGTTTATGTAATATGATTATGGCGCAAGTAAGGTCGAGCAATTATAAATATATATATATATACAAATATATACTTGTGAATCATTACATATAGTTAATACAATATAATATTCGTATACAATATAATAATATAATGCAAGTATAATAAGTGGGTTCGCTCACATATTTCTGATGAGGTGCAAAAACCCAGAAATCGGACTGCACATGGATTTACCTGTCGATTACTGTGTATATTAAAATTCAGAGGTAATATATTATTTATAAATATAAAGTATTGCGCATATATTGGTCATAAATGTCTTCTGATTAATACATAAATATATTACCAATATATAGGTTTGGCCTATTTAATTAATCTAAATACTAACCGAAGGTTATTAAAATTGTGTTATTAAATTATTGACGAATATTGTTATATTAATTATTATTGATGACAATTGTTGTCTGAATTATTAATCGACAACTATTGTTAACTATCATCAATTATTATTGATGACTATTATTATCTTAAATATTATGGACTACTATAAAGGGATCACTATTTAAATACTTATATTTGTGTGTTTTTAGTCAAGAGATTCGTGATCTTCAGACGCAGCAAGAGATCCGTGACAGTCACGTAGAACAGAATCAATTTCAGCTTCAAAGAGAGAAGCAAAAAGTAATCGAGAGCGCACAGTGAGTCTCCATCGATCGTCTTCAGAGCTCATTGCTCATTAGTTAACTTATCGTAATTGTCTTCAATGTCATAGTATACCATTTATATAATGTAATAATATACCTAAAGTAATAACCTATTTAGAAGATTTATTGAGAACTATTTGTTACTGTTTTTTCCGTTTGTTATACTCGATCTTTTACCTCCCATCTAGGTAATGTTGAAGTTAATAAAATAAAATACAACTATAATAGAATCCCGATTACATGTCGGCGACATCTTTTGCATTTTTTTCTCGTTTGGTTGAATTACATTGCATCAGAATTATAATATATTTATTATTTTTATTGAATGTTTTACCTATAGATATTCCTGGTCACCAAATAGGTTATAAAAGATTTACAACTTTTTATTGATCTATAGAAAACTCTAAATGTATAACTGCCGAAAGTGTTTGTTTTTAAAATGTTTAAATATGTGCAATGTGTATAAATTCCAAAATTATGTTTATATAAAATTATAAAATTTAAATACTGTATTGTTTCCATAATAAATTATTTAATTTAACTAAACTTATTAGAATTTTAATTAAATTGATAAAATATTTGCCTTTTGATGGTAATTGATTTCACATAGTTGTCCTATTTGGAGTTTGGAAATCGTTGTCATTTTTCATAATTTTAATTTTTATTAGTCAACCAAGTTGTTTTATGAGTGATGGTGTTTGAAAACTGCGTTTAAATTCCCCAAATGGTTCAATTTTTTTGTGTTTGAAAATATTGTTTATTTTAAATTCTTATTATTTTTTCATTCTAATTGTTATTTTAAATCCTCGAAGTTGAAATGCCTCCGTTTGTGCCTTTGCCAATGAACAACGAATTCTTCTCGCATATTTATCCAATAATTATTCCACCGCGTCTTTTGTGGCAGATTGGATCGCCAGAGACGAATTGAAGCTACCAGAAAACGTCGCTCGCAACTTGAGAAAGAAATCGAAGATTATAAAGAAGAACTCCACCAGTATCAAGTGGAGGTATATATATATATAATATATAATATCAACTATCAACCATCCTATGGGACAGTTTGCAAATAGCAATCGATGATTTGATTTTCTTCTTTATATGTGTAGTGTGGTATTTAGGTCTATAACAAAGCTCTTGTTTAGTAAAATACGCTACTATTTAGGTTTTCTATTATATACAATATACTATGAAAGGTATATAGAATGTTTTATTCTGACTAGTTATAGAATGTTTTTTGGTGTTTGTATTTGTTGATGATAAACTAAAGCTTAATACTTAATTAAATTGAATAATATTTGAATGTACGCTATCAATGCAAAATAAACATTTTTGTAGTTACGTTTTAAAGTAGAGAAAAAATTAATAAAATAGATAATGTGCTAATTTTAATCAATATTTTAGCTAGGATTTTTAATTAAATGTAATACAAACTATTAAGAAACAAATTCAATTTAGTTACATAAATGTACAAGTCTTTAGTTTGACCTCAAACTAGAAAGATTTAAAACTTGATTTCTATATAATATATCAAATCATACTCCTATTTCTATGATCTCTTACATTCGGATTATATGAACCTTTTTCTAAAATACCTTAACGTTTTCCAAAAAATACTCCCGTGATTAGAATAAAAATGTATTCCTAAAATAATGCGTTTATTTCCTTCTATAAATATTTTAAAAAGTTAATCTAATTTTTCATTTAATATTTATTCGATTATCTAAATGTATTTTCAAGTTGGCGGTTTTATATTTTATTTTAATTAGTTAAAAGTTTATGAAATGTGACATTTTTATCAAGATGTTTTTTCATGCAATTTCCACCCCTTTTTACTGTATAATGCTTTTTATTTACATTTAGAATATGTTTAAGGTTATGTTGACAGTTGGCACGAGAGCATTTGGCATTATTTGGATAAATTTGAACATGGTGGGTTTCTCTCTTGAACTGTTATATAATCATGTCGATGGTTTCGGGAATATTTATTTTATACATTCACTGCTAAATACATGGGAATTAAACATATAACAAGTCTTATTAAATACAAGAGATAAACGTTTAATAAATTTATGAAAATGTTTAAAACGCGATTATGCCAATAATAAAAAGTAAAATGAGGATATAATTTTGAAAATAACTATATATTAAAATTAGTTATACAGTTAAAAGCATAGTTATTTCAAAATAATAGAGAAATAACTATTGTACAAAGGGACTAGAATATATAAAATATGACCTAAAATATGGCAAATATTTATCTATATTTGTATATAATGTGAAACATTAAATCGCTGTGTTGGTAAAATATGTAATTATTATTTTTAATTTAAGTTGAAATATTTTTCATGTATTTTGTTATCTGATTTTGTTAATTGTAAATATCAGCAGTATATAAAAAATAAATTTTATTTGATATCAATATCATCGAGATTGATAAAGGTACTTTTTAAAATTCATACATAATAATCTTAATAATTATTTTAACCAATTATATCAACAAATCTAAAGAAAATTATTTTGGTATTTTATAGAAGTTTTTTCAAACTAGTTTTACACATGATAATATTATCTATAGGTACTGTTTTAAAAATAAATTATATAATGCTGTTTGAATCTAAATGATTTATTTATAAAAATGTTAAATTAATTGCTTTATAATAAAATATTTATTTTGTTAGTGTATTAGTTAAAGTAGTATCTTATAAAACGTATAAAACATATCTTATATATATATTGATTGTATGTACCATATTGGCAGATACTTTTTAAAATAATATCGATCATGTAATTATATGTGTAATATTCAGGCCTCCCACAGGACCAACAAATATTTCCCCCAAAATAAAATACAGCAAAGACACCAAACATATTTTTCAATGTGAAATTTAATAAATTGCTATTTTATACATTCTAAAATGTATAATATATTCATAATCTTCTGTGCTACGATACATAATTAACTAGGCCACTCATTTATATACAGAAATTAATATATTTTTTATTGTCTATTTCATTGATTTAAAGATTTTATTGTGGAAGTACCTTTCTCTCATAAAATGTATTTACTTTTTTTTGCAAGGTTGCTTTTGTTCTTTAAAAGATTTTTTTAATTGATTTTAAGAATATTTAAATTTATGCACAGTATATACAATATATATATATATATATATATATAGTTAAAATACAATTTATCTTATATTGTTATGAAATTATAATTTCATATTCTTATTTTAGACCATAAAATCTTAAATTAAATAATCACGTTTATTTTTTTACTTTGGGAGGTCTATAGATACATACATTAAGTGAAGTAAATTAATATGTCCTAAGTTGATTCGGTCATTCACTTCAAAATCATGAAACCAAAATTTTAAACAAAAAGTTAGGGAACTTTTATTAAATAAATTTTTAAGTTTTAAGGCTCTTACGAGCTCTATGCGACTATAAAAGAGGCATTGTGCATTTTACTTTGGTTTACAATGGCATTGGTTTGTTTTCTTTATACCTTTTATAAAAATGTGTCATTTCTAAATCAATTTGTAAACTACAATAAATTATGCAGGAGTGTACAATATTGCCTATATTTTATCTTTAAAATATGTTGTCTCTTATAGACTTAATAATTTAAAAAAGGTCGCATACAAGATGTAACTCTATATACAATATATATTAACTGTCTAAATACTTGAAAGCTATATTAACCTTTCTTTGATACTGTGATACACATGAAAATGTGATATAGGTGAAAGAACTCTTTATATAATTTAAAACTGAACTATAGATATTGCGGATTATTAAAAGTCTGTATGTTCAGAAAAATTAGATAACACAGAATAATCATTGTTAATCTGGATGGATGTCTCCATATGTTATTTATGTGTATATTTGTTCGGAAACGCCTCGCTCAGTTGCTTTAAGATATTTAGAATCAATGGATTTTTATTTTTATTATACTCTCAATTTTTATAGACCCTTCTATTTTCTTTTTTAAATTAAACCTTATTAGAGTTTTAGGTGTATTTCTTAACATATTGTGCTTTGTGAATTTTTTATAAAACTTTTTTCTTTATTTTTTGGGTCAAACGATAGTAAACTTGTATTGGGAGTAAATACGAAATTCAAGTTTTATGTAACATTATTATATTTGTGAAAAATACATGAGAATTAAGAATTAGTATTATTAATAATTTATATAAATATTTTTATAAATATTTTTATATACAAATAATACTTATTAAATGACAATAATGAAATGTGTAGATTTAAAAGCTTGAAATCAAATCGCAAACACAAAAATGTAAAACACAAATGTAAAAAGCGTTGTCGTGGTATTGACCTTCTTTCTTCATTTTCCACTAGGGATTACAGCGAGCTGATCAACGGGTCAACCGAAAAATGGAGGCTGAAAAACATCGACTTCAGGATGAGAGACGCACCAGGGACTCTATACGACAACAGAACTTTGAAAAGTGACTAATTAGGAGTACATAGTCTAAGTTGTATATTAGTGATCGATTTATTTAAGTTATATTTAATAAAATATCTTTCTTTTGTGGCCAATTTAATGGCGAACTAAACAAAATGAAACAATGGCCGTGTCTGTGTGTGAAACAAATAGATGCTGCTCGAACTATGCTTTTTTGCATGTTTTCGTACAAAAATGATTAGTTTCGGACAATAATATAGTATTACTGTATTAAGAGGCATATGGATATCCACCTACAAGGTCGATATTATTTGTCATCCTTTGTGCGCTGCTGATTGGTCATTATAGCGTATTCTCGATTTTTACATTTACACAAAATAAGTGCCGTTCGAATAGCATCTCTAAATTGTTGACGGGTTAACGAATAATAAATATATTTATGCAATACATATGTGAATATCAATTGATGCTGCTTTGCATTTAAATATGTCCTAAATCTTCTATATATTTAACTTGAACGTTTTAATAATTGTTTTTAAATCTTCAAACAAAATGTCATGTTTAGTTTGTAAGATTAACTGACCTGTTGTATACCTCCCTGTATTTTGATTAGTATCCGCTTCTCGGAGGAAGAGTGGAAACGAGATACCGCTGAAATGATGCGTCTTAAGGAGGAGAAGACCAGGAGAATTCAGAACGACAGAGATGTTCATGTCATGCAGGTAGCTTGCCTCGACTAGCATGAAATGTTATCTGGTTGGGCCAGTGAAACTATCTTCACTTTAGAGTTATTTATATACAACTTTTAACTAATAAATAGCCTTGTTGTTACAATTAAAAGTTCAGATAGAGAGAATTATTTGTGTACCAGACAAAATAAATTAAAAAAGTAACGTTAGGATAATAGGGTAATATATTCGTTTATTATCGTAACATCCATATATATATTGAAACAGTTGGAGCTTTCGTACGTTTTTGATTGTTATTGACAAATAATTAGATAAAAAGCTATTATAACGAATAAAATATTTGCTATCTGGTAAAAGAAGAATCATATTATTGGAACTAAATAGTTGGCATGGATTTCTTGAAAATTGCACTAAACTAATTTAAAAAATATTTTGTTGTTGTTTATAGTGAATAATATTTTGACCACGCAAATCATATATAGATGTTGAATTGTAGCTTCAAACTATATTTATAGAATAAGAAAAATTAAGTCGGTTATGTTCAGAATAGGTACAATATCACACCTTTATTTCCGTTAAAACTAAAATCCGCAATAATATACACAACTCCAACAAAACCAGGACATACTATTTCGACGGGTTCTTGTCAGACAGTCCACCGGTAATTAGAGATGACAACAAGCGAGAACGGTGAAATAATAAACAAACCAGGCAGCGGCTCAAATGGCAGCAGAGATCGGGTCCCGCGTTGTTGAGTTGGGATGGAAACCGTCGTTCTCACGCCCTGTCTGTCGCCCTTCATTTCTGGTGAGCTGTGTGACAACAACCGGTCGAAACATGTTTCGCTCTTGTATTATTGCCGCATAGATCTTTGCTGCAGATGTTGGGTGAATGGAAAGTTTGGTTTGAAAAAGGAACATTTTATATTGTGCCTATATTTTTAATGCAATATTATTCACATCGAGAAACGACAGTCTTTCTTAATTGCTTAGTTTTAATGTTTTGGGTAGATTAGCTATTTTGCTATATTTGTATTTTTAATACAATGCCAAATATCCATAAAATCATTGGCCAAATATCCATAAAATCATTTGCCAAATAAAAGTATTACTATTATTGTCTTATTCAGGAAAAGTCAAAACTTTTAATGAAAACTGTGCGAAATGTTCTAGACTTACATTGAAATGTAATGTATAATTCTTGTAACATTCTTGATTATTAAAAAAAATAATAAAGTCACTTGGTTAAAGTGTTGTAAACATTTACAAATATTATATGGTTAATTTATTATAGTATATAAAAGGGAATTATCACACATATTTCATTCAACCATTTAACTACTTTAGTTAAATATCGATGAAAATTATTATCGAAAGGCTGCCGGAATTCTGGAAAACCAGAAAAATCGTTAAATATATATTTCGAGGCGTTGAAAATGTCTCAATTTTAATTTTTTAATAAATTTCCTATTCAACTAATGTTCTGTTTTAAAAATTTTTTATTTAAGCAATACAATATTCGATTAACTTAATTCTACAATATTCTTGCAATTGTTAAAATACATAGATGCAGTCGACATTTGAGAACCCTTCTAAAATATTTTTACTAAAAATATTGCATAATTGAACCATAATATCTATGTTATGCTATTTTGATCAGAATAGTGTTTTTAGGTCCCACAATATTTTTTAATGTCCTGGAATTATCTTGGAAAAGTACTGTAACTTTATTCGAATGAAAGTGTAGGGAACCCTGAAAATATTATTCTACAAAATCTTGACACCTTGTAAACCTATGTCTCCCTTAAAATATATAAGATGTTAAGGATGCCTCACTCTATTATTTTAACGATAATATATTAATATGCGCTTCCATTTAAAAATCCGTCCATTTTCTTAGTGTAACCCTTTCCAATCGGTTGCTAGAATAGATCAAAAACTTCCCAAGCGTATATCGGCGATATAAAATATTTTTTACATCAATTTTTTGATCACATTATCAATGTGTGCTCCCATATTTAGCGTTACGTCTCTCTTAAAATTTCATAATTGTATGTCACAATATTCGCTCAAATTAATTATATAGAAATTATTGAAAAATTTGCAGATCTGTTATACGCTGTATGCCTCTTTTTAATGATTCCGTCCCACTAAGTCAACATGCCGTGTCTGCCCCTACATGATACATACATACTCGTAATAATTGACGCATATTATTAATTGTGTTAAACGTTTATTTTAAATAAGTTATAATAATAATATTTTTTATATTCTTTCTATCGAAGTTTCTATATAATCAAAAACAAATCGAATACACGGCTTCTTTAGAGGACTGCAATCGATATAGAGAACTGAAAAGAGAGATCTGAACAAGGCGTAAAACGCCTGGATCAGGCGAATTTAACCCCGTGTATAGCATTGTAAATTATCAAAAACAAAACGCAGAGCTTTGTGTCAATAATAGGCTACTTCTAATGCAAGGCTTCTTTAGAGGACTACAATCGTCAATTGTAGTCCTGAAGAAGCCGTGTATATGCGACAGCAAAATATTAGAAGTAAAATATTAGTAGCGAAAGGCTCCGAGTTTTGTTTTTGATCTATTTCAATTCTACTTTGGATTAACTACTATATCCGAAGCTTCTATATAATATATGGTTAAATATTTTTCGAAAAATGATTACAATTTTAATATGGTGTCAGATACCCCTGAAAGCCGAGATTTCAATTTACATTACAAAGTGCGTAGAATCTTAATTATTTTACGTAATAATTATTAACGATTGCATAATCTATTATGTCTACAACATAATGTATTCTTCCAAATTTGGACTCCATATTTGGCCACCCGCAAAGTTCGATCGGTTTATAACATGACGGACTTTTTAAAGTCACCTGGGCCCGTATGCAGGCAAACTTTAGATTTTTAGACTTCTAACCGTTAGAACTCTACAAGTCTAAACCCCATTTAGTGTAGGGCGCCCTAAACTAATTTTTGATATGCACGCAACAAATCTAATTGTAGAATTCTAAACGTAGACTTC
>JAUZND010033892.1:0-45857 GCA_034780555.1 Coelogynopora nodosa
GGTAACTGGGCAGGCGAAGACTGGCATTGTTTCAACGAATGAATGACTCGTTTGGCATGTAGAAAAGTCCAATTTTGCATTAAGTTATATATTAGCACAAAATGCCAAACGAGGATAAAATACAGAATACAATAATAATATAAAATACAAGAACAGAACATAATATGAGCGTGACATATATGGAATGGAATATGAGATGAAACATGTAATACTAAATGAAATACTAGAGAACATATAATAATGGGATATAATGGTATGAGAAATAGGTATAGTATTAATTAAGAGAACCGTAAAGTGAATGGGAAACCTCTACAATAAAGTTTCGTAATTAAAATTCTAAAAGAAAAATAAGTCGGACAAAAATTCTGAAATATGGGAACACAATACAGCCATTCACAAAGGAAAATTTAAGATGTCAGCCGTGGCAGAACATTACAATAAATGCCACAATACCTAACACATTCCAAATGTTACTTTTAATGTAATAATTTTCGAATATGATAGGGATCACATCGACAGACACATTTAAAGTAGCTATTTAATTGGACTAGACGTATAAAACATTTTCGCGTAAGTTTGAATTTCTCAGGATTCTATATTTGTCACATTCTAGACATTTCATATAAAATATATCGCATTAAACAGTATATTTAGCAATTGTGTATTGAATATACGGTAAAATTAATTATAAAAACATGTTTTCTTTTAGAATATCTCCTTTGATCAATATTTGCATGCGTAAAATGTCAACGGAAATACCTACGGTTCACATTACTCGCGCAGAAGTTATTCGATTTTGCAAAGAATCGATGCTGGCCGTTGATACAAAAGAGCCACATGCAGTAGCACTAGCAGAAGTACTTGCAGAGGCTGATCATAGAGGTCATTTCAGTCATGGATTAAATCGAATAGGTAAGTGAATTAAAGATAAACCCCCCATTTGCATTTAATTAGTATTCAAAATATAAAATATTTAAAAATAAAACATCTAATGACAATTATGACAAAAATGACAGTATGGTCATACTTATAGTTCAAACCAGATTACAATGACACAATTATTATTCTAATTAGTATATCTATGGAATAAAACCTTATAGTTAGGGCTATGCTAGACAGTGACAAGTACTTAAAATATAACCTTATATCAATTCTACAAAACCTGAAGCTGATACTACCATAATATAAACCATATATAAATATTTTATAATCACATTTAAAAAAATCATGTTATACCTTTAAAATGTTTATTTAGATAGGATAAACTGCTATATTTTATTTATAATACAGTAAAAAATATATTATTTAATATTTGTGATAAAAAATCAATAATCTTTTAATATTAATAATTTATGGTCAAAAACATATTACATTAGGTATACATATAACTATATTATATGTTATACACAAACTTATATATTATATATAACTTATATATTTAACTACTTTATTATTAAAATTTTTAATTTATACACTATTAATTTATGATTTCTTTAATATAAAGAAATTATTTATATATATAATGATTTATTATATTACCACTGTCTTTTAAAACTCACATAACTCAATTTTTTTATTATTTTAATATTGTTAGTTTTAAACATTCTGTGGTAAGCTAGATATGTACAGCCCTGCCAACTGTTCCTAGTGAAACTAGGTCTAGGACAGTCATGGTTTGTAGGCAAGTTTTAGCTGTTTAAGTTTTCAGATAAATGTTTCAGCATTTTTTAATTTTAATGTCTAAAATATTTTAGTGGAGATTTTTCTGAAATTATAGTATATTATTAAATATAGATGACATAATTGTGTTATTAATAAATATTATAAATATTATCTATAGTTATTTATTAATTTTCAGACTATTGGGAATGCTATGAGTATGAATTTAGAGTTCATAAATGCTATTTTGTAAATGCTTAGCACTGAAACCTGTGAGTCAGACCATAACTGGAATGATGGTTTCAAACAAATTATTTTGGTGAATAGTTAAAATTACTTATTTTAAAGGTTTATATCTAAAAAAATTGAACAATATGACACAAAAACACTTTATTTGACAGAACAAATGATAAACAAATTATAATAATAGATGCCTTTAAATGCAATCTAAGATTTAAAAACTGAAAAAATTGCATTTACACACAAAATAATAGGCTTGGCTGCTCGCCTCACCATAGAAATGGTGAATATTGTTCTGGAGTGATGTCCCCAGTTTTCTACTTTACTAGGTTTGCAGGTTGGTATGTGTCTTATAGTTTAGTGTGATTATAATCATTACTTTTTGAATTGTCATAAACAATTCAAAAATTGTATTTCATGTAAGACCCAATATGCAATAGGTTAGATCAAACCCACATTACCCAAAAATCATAAAATTGTAGATATATGAATTTGAAATGACAGTGGTGATATGTTGTATTCAGGGTAGCCATGGGTACTTGAAATTCAAGACAATTATATACTTGAATTTTAAAAAATTGCAAAAATATACCTTATATTTTTCTAATTTTTAAGTTTCTGAAAAACTATGCAATAAAATTGATAAGTAAATGTAAATAAATTTTGAAATACTATTAATTTTACATAATTTAACTATACCTTTTGGAAAAACCTAATGATTTATTTATACATAAATATACTGAGATGTCTTTAAATGTATTCTAAGGTATATAAACCCAAATTTTGTTAGGAACATGCCAATTTGTAGGCAGCACAGCTTGTGTAGCAGATGTTATTGACACTGGAATATACTTAAATTATTTTATTGGAAAAATGTGGCCATCCTGGTTCATAATATATATTTTAGCTACTTTAATATTAAATAATTTGTATATATATAGCTCTTTATTATTCAGGATATCTATAAAAATAGTCAACATTTTGATTATAAAAAAAAATTCACATAAAAATTGATACAAATAATTTAGTATTTTTTAAAAATAATTTATTCTAATTAATTTGAATAAATTATTCATTAATTTTAAATAAAAATTATTAAATTATTTCAACAAAAGGACAACAACTTAAATATTATATACAACCCTTGACAAAAGAAACGCTGCCCCCTGTATTTTTAATATTTTTTTTAATAATGTTTTATTTTTTAATCTGCTACATTATAAAGTCAAAACAAATTCATTTTACTTAATATCTAAGTGAACCTCATACTTCAAGAAAATTTGTATTAAAAAAAATCAATACTGAATGACTTAATCTGTATAATACTGAGTGTTCAGTTGAAGTTGGAAGGCAGCAATTGTGGTCAACATAATCTTTCTCCACCATATGCATGCAGACACAACATAATCTCTCTCCCCAACGGCATGCAATCACAACCTAATCTCAGCAATAGTGATTTCACTGTGATAAAAATGATAAGCATCACAATACAAACTAATTGATGTGTGGGATCCCCCCAGGCTAGTAGCTATTTTGAACTATTGATGTGTAGGTGTTAACATCAGTACAGTAGACACATGCATGATAGCCAATTAGATTCAAATTCAAAAGTATCAATGTTTCAACTTATAATACCTGCTGGGCAAGGTAACAATTCGAGATCTATGTACCCATAAAGAAAGGATTAATCATTGAAATTTTTCAAGATGCCTCGTTTAACTCATGATGAGCATGTGCAAATTTTAGCATTGCGTGAATATCACAGTATTGCAAGTCTGGCTGATGCCACACCCCACACCAGCTGTCGCACTACTCAATTCATTCAGACAAGTGGCATAGATGTGATGCAGTGGCCTCCACAATCGCCTGCCCTCAACCCGATTGAGAATTTGTGGGGCTCCCTCAAAGCCCGCCTTGAGACCCTCCAGATTCGGATGACTGCCAAATTACTTGATGCTGTCCATCGTGAATGGACTGCACTGCCTTTGGGTGTAATCCAAGGGGTGATTGATTCAATGCCACACAGGGTTCAAGCTGTCATGGCTGCTGGTGGTGGAAGCATCAAGTATTGAGGTTTCTCTTATCTCTTCCTTTTGAGATCTCTTCTTCCGAAACCCCTACTGATGTTGAACAAATATTTATAGCAAACATTAAGCATATTGCAAAAAGGTTAAAAAAATTAGTGGGTGGCGTTTCTTTTGTCAAGGGTTGTATACATAAAGTTTACAGTTTGAAAAAATTGTATTATTATAGAAAATAGAAACTTGTCTTATAATTGACTTCTTATTCAATATTTATTAAGGCTTATACTAAACTAATTCAAAACTTAATAATTATTACAATACATTTAATTTCTGATTGTAATTCTTCAATAATATTGCTCAAATATGGAATTTGCAAAAGTTACTCAGGAGGTTTTTTCTAGAAGTTGTCATAATCATAAATCATTTCTTGAAACTGTATTATAACCAAAAAATACATAGTAGCCTATATAATGCTTTAGGTGAGTAATTCAATATTTTCAGCATTGAAGACAAGATAGAGGCTATTTCTTAAACCTATCATAAGCTGTGTATAAACATAGCATCAGCAGTGTAGTATGTTTATGACTGACTATCAGTCATATATATATATTTTTTAAACTTAGATTACATATTTATAGTTTGTAAATACTTATAATGTTTAGACACAGTGAATATGTATTCACAAGTATGTACATTATCATTCTAAAACATAATATAGAGCCTATTAATTTTTTTAATATTAAATTTAAAAAAATTTAAATTTAGTTTAAAATATTATGTTTATTAATATTTTTTAATAAATTTCATTTAATATAAATTTCTTAATATTTAATTTTTATATATTTAGATGATTATTAAGAAAACCATATTGAAGTAAATATCATCTTCAATAAGATTTTATAGTAACATTATAAAAACAAAATCTCTTCCCCCACTGGTGGCCCTTCCCATCACTAGAGGAATTAAATATAATTCAGCAGATTTAATACTTAAAATATCATTTAGTATATATACATAGCTATATTTTATAGTTAATAAGGAACAATGCAGCTTCTAATATTAATAATATTCTTTTACATATGGCTATTATTATTTATTAATCATAAAAATATTAATGAATTAATATATATATATATGGAATATGTTTAGGAAAAACAGTATATTTAATATATTGTAAAAGCAGCTAAATTAAAACATATTTAGCATATCTTAAATAGCTATCAGATATTTAATGTTAATTTATAAGCTGCCTTTTAACAAAAAAAAATTTCAATATAATTTTTTTTTTTAATTAATGTGGATCAAAATTTTAATATGAAAATAATGTGCTACTGTTTTTATAGCTAAGTGATATTTTTTAGATGTTTCATAAAAAAGTTACATATTATGGTTATCTGATTATTAGGAATTGATATAATATTTTATCTCAGGATACTTTGAATCAGAATTGGATCTTTGGTATCAGATTCTAATTTTAACTATAACAAAATATATAATTTTAATAAAGCTACAAACCATACACTCCTAAATATTTCTTTAAATATATAATATTTTAATGTAATAGTTTTGTCTGTCCATATGTCCATATATCATGGCCATGCTAAAAGCATTTTACCAATATTTATATAATAATTTAATATCAATATTATATTTAGGACCAGAATGTCAAGATATATTTGCTTCCCCCTCCTATTTTTCAAGTGGATTGTTATATTTGATATTTTGATACATAGTACTTATATTACTATAAGTGCTATAATAATATATTATATATTACTATACTTTATTATAATTTAGTATATAATTATAATATAAAATTGTATAATATATAATTTACTTTAATACATTACTATAATAATAGGTTTTAAGTGATTAAATTAAAATTTATCAAAAATAATATATTTAATGGACAATTAGTTTTGATATTATTAAGATCATGATGATAATATCCTAATTTTCCCCCACCCAACCTTAACCTCCCTAGTCTGCATCTAGTGAGATACAGAAAGTTTAAGCCAATAGCAATATGGCATATACATATTAGAGTAAAACCAGTACATTTTTACAGTCATATATGTATAATTATTATGTACTATAAACTTAAAATAATAAACTCAACAAGGTTGCATTTGTAGGTGAGCATATATATGATATGTAGTTAGTAATACCCTGATTAGTAATCATAAAAATTAGCACAAGATTTGGGTCTTCAGACCTTTTTGACCTCATGCATATATGGTTGGTATTTTGTGATAAATAAACAACATACCAAATTTCACCAGGTTGATTTAAAAGGATTCATTATGGATGTGAGTAATTGAATAGAGTTTGACCAGCAGGACTAATGGACAAGGATTGCTTTTATTAACAACTCTTTTACCAGTGGTTTAACATCATTATTTATATTTGTATAATCAACATATAATCAGTAATATGAATAGTATAATCAACCAATACTAAATGTATTTTTACATTTTGGATCAAAATTTTCTAACAATTTTATTTTATTTTTTATATTATATTTTCCCCATTAAGCCTCTCATTTCATATTGGTTAAATTAATCAAATTTCAAAACTTAAACCTGTTAAACAATAAGAATTGTGTCATTTGTATTCTTCAGAAATGTATGTCAAGGATGTCAAGTCTGGAATGTGTGCTAAAGACACTGAGCCAAGTATTATTAAAGAATCCGTCTCCACTGCCTATGTGGACGGTAACAACTGTTTGGGACCAGTTGTTGGTAATTTTTGCATGAAGATGGCGATAGAAAAGGCGAAAACTACCGGTGTGGCTTGGGTAGTTGCTAAAGGTATGCTCTTTAAGACTGCATTGTTTATATTTACTTTTTTAAATCTTGTTACATTTTTAAATCTTGTTACATATCTAAAGTAATCTTTCTTTTCGACCTTAGGTTCCAATCACTATGGCATTGCTGGCTGGTACAGTATGCAGGCATCTAATCAAGGTTTATTGGTAATGTTGTTTTCCTGTGTTCTTGTTTTGATATACTGTTTTATTTCGAGTATTCACTTATCAGTTTAATGATTTATATATTAGCAATATAGGCTATGTACGTATTTAAAATCCAGTTAGACTTTTATTAAGCCATTTATATTATCTTATACGCACAGTAAATCACGCAGTCGTCTTTGTTTATTTTCAGGGTATGTCCTTTACTAACACATCGCCGCTTGCTTTTCCTACCAGGTCTCAAGAAGTATGTTTTTTATCCTTATTACAACGTATTAAATGTTACAAATTATCGATATATATGGCTTAATTCTGAACACTTTCATGTATTATTTCAGGTAGCACTAGGAACAAATCCTATTACACTGGCTGCACCTGCCACAGACCAGAAAGATGAATTCGTTCTCGACATGGCTTCAACAGCAGTGGCTTTTGGAAAGGTGAATTGAGAATATTTCTATTGCTTTGGAGCTGGTATTGATCCTTATTGTTATAAATTTTAATCAATCCAATGAATTAACTCTTATATTAAAAAAAAAAGTGATTAGATCACTCTAAAAGTAGCCGTTGAAATAAAACATTTAAAATGCTAAAACACTGTGAAAATCTTCACTCATTTTCAATTTAGTACGAAGTGGGACTTCCTTAAAATGTGAAATAACACATTTACCCGGAAATATCAAACGGTACAAATTATGCTCATCTATAACATGGGTGATTATGGACAAAAACACAAGTACAATAAATATAATAAAAATATGAAAACAACTCCCCATACCTTTTGCAAAACATGTTATGCATTCTTACTTGTCAATCATATGGAATTGTAAAAAATCAGAATACAATTGATACCTTCAAATTTACAGCTGGCCAAATTCTAGAAAACGTACAAAATCATTTGTTTGTGTTTGGAGTTACAGATTCATTACAGAATCGCTAATGTGATCAACTAAATTGACAAAAATTGATGTCGCTTTTATCGCTTTTATGTAGATATCGCTTTTAAGCCTTCAATATGTTGCTTCCTATATTGAAATGAAAAGACTTTCCCTCGGTTCGTGCAACTGGAAGCACAGTAGAGATGAACACCGCCAAAAACAATACATATTGATTGAAATTATCTCTTTTTTCCCCTGTCGTGATATAATCACCCGCTTTGTTACTACAATTTAAACAACGCGTCACTTCTAGTATCAGCTAAAACAGGAAATTACTGGGATCCCGACTAAACTGCTTCTATACTGTTTTTCTATTTTGTATATCGTATGGAAACAAACCCATTTATTTACAAAATAATTGTATATATATATTTTTATTAATTGCTATTTTTCAGTGTCACTTTTTTTAGTTTTTATGTTCTCAAGTTAGTATGTAGTTAATTGATAAATTATAAAATGAAAAATGGTGAAAACCTGTATGCTGTATTAATAACATAAGGTTGTTCAGTCACTCTTTGTCAGAGTAAAACATTTTAAAGCGATTATCAAATATCAAACTATAATAATCATAGAGTATTTAAAACATGGTGATTTCACTCTTATTAACTTCTTATACATTGCGTTGTATAATTTTCATCAATAGAAAATCGTTTTATTTGAATAAATTTCATGTAAATAGGTAACAAAATGGTAGTGTTGCTTTTTTTATTAAATTGATTTTAAAAGTTATCATATATTGATGCAATTTTAACATGTGTAAGTTGTTCATTAATATAATTTATTGCTTAATATCTAAAACTGTTTTACTACATGAACTATTTTACAATCGTTACTTTACTAAAGTTTTCGGGTAAAAAGTTAGTAGTAATGAACTGCAACAGAATGTTATAAGAATGAAATCTCTATGTATTTCTTACTCTATGATAATAATAACATGTATAAAAATGCACATTAATTCAGATTAATCAATGACAAAACATTAATTTTTGGATTTATTCAAATCTATTTTTTAAATTTAAAACTTTATTTTAATTAGTGATTATTTTATTTTTACAGTTTAAATCTCTTTTGTATTTCCTACTCCGATGAAGATTAGCGTTCTTAATACAGTATATATATATAATAAAAATTGCTAATAAAACAAATATCTTTTTTTTATCCTTCATTTCTGGATGTTAAGAACAATTAATTTCATTATAATATTATATTTCTACTATAATTATTAATACAATAAACATATTATGCTGTGTTTGTTGACCTCCAGATTGAAATGAAATCTCGCAAAAAATCCCCACTACCAAAAGGCTGGGCGGCGGACAAGTCTGGAAAGGTGTGCTGTCATTTATTTGTGTTTTTATATAATGTAACCTATTAGTTAAGCTTATTAATTTATATGCTGGTGACAGAAGTTATAAAAAGGGAATTATGTTTTTGCTTAATTTTTAATTTAATGTGTTTGTGTGAAACGAAACGGCTAGAAAGTCAATCGACCCAGCTCCGGGAATTGAAGAGGTTGGTTTGTGTATATTTTTATCGTGAGGGTCTCGGCTCACTGGGCTCTGTATGTTGCTGATGAGTCCCATTGGGCGTGCGAAAGACATATTTTAATTCCGTATGGCATGATGTGGGGATTGCCAAAAGTTAAGTTTGTTGCACGTTATGTCATAAACTTTTAACGATCATTTTTAGTCCGACCAACCGAGAAAATGACTTGTTTTAATCACAACATTGTCCTGCTCAAATATCACTCCAACATTACGAATAAACAACAATGTCACAGAAATACTCAATTACTCATTTATAAGAATATATTGTATGATTTATATATATATAATTAAAGCGATCGACTGTCTTATTCTCCTGAAGCAGAGATTGGTATGGTAATCAATATTCACCAAAAGAACATTTAACATTGGCTGTTCAATTTTCCATTCGGATAAAAATAAATTTACATAAATTTGAAATTTATTTGTAGAAAAAAAAACAGGGCAATTCCAGTTCAATTCTTGGTATCAAAACTATACGTTTTAGTATGAAATCATTCATTGCATTATGACTAACAATTTCATTTTAAATTTCTGTGTATTGAGCTTTTAAATTTTTGATATTATTTTGCTAATATTTTTAATTGATGAGTTTAACTTTTGTGACCTATATATTTACAACTTAATACATATATTTCGTTTTATTTATATATTTGTAGTTTGTTTAACAAAAAGATTTTATTACATTCTATTTATAGTGTATTATAAGCAAATATTTAATGAAATAATGTAATTAGCCACTGAGTTATGAATTAACCTGACGGACCAATCTACTGATAATGTCCCATTTCTTTCTCATCTGCCCCCGCCCCAATCTCTCCCACAATCCGTCGTCAAGGTAACAACCGACGCTTCTGAGGCGATGGCCGGTGGTTTGTTCCCTCTCGGTGGTGAAGAACAGACAGGTGAGAAATGTGTGTAACCCTTGGTTACAGAGAGAATTAAAGCACAGCGTTATGGCCAATTGGAGCCTACTAACATTGCCTTAGTGTGGATACTGTTCCCATATTAAAGAGTGTATTTATATTCAGGTAAGGACATGTATTCATTATTTAGTCAATTATGCGATATATTTGATAACAAGACATATTTTTATTAAATACTATTGAAATTAAATATATTATGTAGAAATTATTGTGAAATATAGCCCAGTCACAGTTTATTTGAAGTGATACATATTAGAAATGACTGAAGTGATAGCCTATGAAAGAACGCTTTGGTTAAACCTTTTCTGTAGATCTTCTTGATGACCCCAGTTTTCTAGTACTGAAGTGTGTATTTCAATTTACACATTGTATTGAATTCACTTTAATCGACATTATCTTTTGCCGAAATATATTTGACGAATTTTTTGCATCCTTAAAATACAAATTCTAATATATCGGCACTTTTTTAATGAAACTTTATGCGGTAAGCATCATACGCACTTGTTCAAGTAGGTGTGAAAATCTAATGTAACGCAATCTTTTTGATCTGACGTCATTGGTGGAGTTCTGCGTGTGAGTTATGAAATTTAGATTAAAAAGAGTTTTCAAGTTTTATATTAGTGGTTGTTGTTGTAAATCTGATTCTAGTTATGTTAGTTGTGTGGTTTTATCTGTATAATTGAAAGGATGTTTGCCTGTAATATGATCTAAAATATTTATCTGCATATATCTGGAACTTACTGGATCAACTAAGATACATTTTATCCATTTCATTGGATATATGGGACCATAAGATTATTATCTATTTATAACTGATGTGCCGTTTCTGTGGAACCACTGCTCAAGAAAATAATCTTTAAGAATGTGTATTCGAGTATTTTTATTGTTTATCGAGCATAACCGATGACTAATTTTGCTAAGTTACTATTTTAGCTATTTTTATTTTGCCATGTATTTGGATAAATAGATAGAAATGGTTAACCCTTATCTACCGGAAATGATTTTTACTGCGTTACTACCGGAAATGGGGTCAAATTGACCCCACACCAAAATATGTTATTTTATTGATCCAAATCCTTTATTTCCAAATGTAAAGTGCATAATGGTAATAAAAAGTCAATAATAAATAAAGTTAATTTAATAACGATTACAAACGAACGAATAAAAAGTCAATAATATATAAAGTTCAGTTAATGACGATTACACACTGCTAATCAATAAATTGGCACGGCGGTTTGCTACAAACATATTATAGGACTCAATAGCATGCGAAATAAAGTGTCTGGAATATTTGGATATTATTACTGGCAAGGAATTATATTTTAGACTATTTCTTAGTGTAAATATGCAAAATAACCCACAACTATACTTATAAAACCGTTTTTATGTTTTCACTTTTTTACTACATTACTACCAGGATGGGGTCAATTTGACCCCACAGACATTTTTTGGCTTTGTTACGAGTTTATAATCGAAAACTGTAAGGAATATTATTATTAATCCCAGCTATAATATTAGCTTATAATGTTTATTTTAAACATGAAAAATCATTGGGATCTTACTTATTTTGTTCATACCTTTTGTTGTTTGTTTATATGCCTGGGGTCACATTGACCCCATTTCCGGTAGATAAGGGTTAAGATACTTTTGATTTGAAATATTATTTCATTCAATGTTATAGCTATTTAATATGAGTTTGTTTTATATAATTTGACAGCATTGATATTTTTATTTTATGTGTTTTATTTAATGTACTAAATTATCATGAAAAAATATCATGATTTAGCAATAGCAACTTATAATTTAGTGAACAGAAATATTTTATAATTTAAAAAAATATATTTAAAGATAATAATATAATACATTTGTAATTTAATATTGTGTTATTAATATAGGCATAATGCATATACAAATACTAATAGTTTATTATTCCATATAATATATTTTTGTTTTACTATGCTCAGTCCCAATTTATATAGAAATTGATAAATTTATTAAAATGTACATAATACATTTAAAAATATTTAATATTGATTAAAAAGCTTATAATGATTATTTTTTGGAATTATAGTAATAAATAACTTATTTTTTCTTTTCATTAAATTTTTTTAAACAAAATATTAAAAATTATTTTATAAGATATAATTCTAAAAAATTGATGTAAGTATCAGATTTTATATATTGCTGTTTTATATAACTAAAGGTTATCATTTTAGCTGCTTTTTGCAAAGTAAATTTGTTTTATAATGCAATATATAAAATTAATCATTTATAACAAAATCTTGCCATAACTATAATATTTATACATGTTATAAATAGTAATATTTATCACATACAAAAGTATCTAAATAATTTATGGATATATTCTACAAGAAACATAATAACTGTTATAAAAGAAAAATGTCTGGCATTGTTGAACAAGTTTATTAATAAATAACTATTTAAAATTATCTGTATATTATTTTTATAGAAGCTATTATTTTAATAAGCTATTATATTCTATATGTAAACTATAAACCATTTTAATCATAAGGATATTAAGAAATGTAAAATGTCTGTTTTTTTCTGTTGGCATTAAAAATAGTTTTAACTTATATGGGTATCCAAGATGCTTATGTATGTCAACTTATATCTGGTAATCATATTGGTCAGACTTTAGAATATAATGAATAATAAAGATATGCACAACATAAATGTTCCTAACAATTACTACTACTTGATGATTTAAAACAATATACTGGTAATAGTATGAAATGTTTCTTTATAATTATAATTAGTAAAATAGTTATAAGTAAATTGAAATTACTATCAGTAAAGTAATATTTTCTTATACTTAGGTTTTGATTTACAAATAAATTTTAGATTTTTGTAATAAAATGAGATATGTTCAAAACATTATTCAGCATGCCACATTATATATAGCAAAAGAAAAAAATATTTTAGATTATTAAGTGACTTTTATATTAGATTATATTACCCTGGTAATCATATTGGTCAGACTTTAGAATATAATGAATAATAAAGATATGCACAACATAAATGTTCATAACAACTAGGCCTACTATTTGATGATTTAAAACAATATACTGGTAATAGTATCAAATGTTTCTATGTAATTATTATTAGTAAAATAATTTTAAGTAGATTGAAATTATTATCAGTAAAGTATAATTTTTTTACACTTAGGTTTTAATTTACAAATAAATTTTATATTTATTGTAACAAAATGAGATATGTTCAAAACGTTATTCAGCATGCCACATTATATATAGCAAAAGAAAAAAATATTTTATATTATTAAGTGACTTTTATATTAGATTATATTAACCACTTAAGTATGGTGTCTTGATAAGATGGCATAAAATAATGGTATCAATGAATACACAATTGTTTGTTAGGAATGTCTTTTTGTGAGGATCACAAGTAAGAAGGTCCCTATTGTTTATTCTCAACCAATACACACTGTCTGTTACTTCTGCTTTCTTCTGTCACTCCACTATGTGTATGAGTGATGTGTCATCAGCTATAGTATTAGTCTATTCTATGTTTTCTATAAAGTGTATAAGACTTCCTACTTAGTATGGATAAATACAAACTCGGCTCTATTTCCTTATTCTTTAGCAAGCTATATATGTATGGCTCAAAAATATGTAAATGTTCTAATTGCGAGCCTGATGAGATTACTGCTGATCAATTTAGTATTTCTTGACATGAGTCAGTTATGAGGAGTCATCTCAATGACCACTCATTTTGACTATACCAGAACTACTATATATTGCAATTATGCTAACAGGTAGAAAGAGATAGACAGGTGGATGAAGTGATAATGAACACAACTGAGCTACACATTGCACTTATACTAACAAGAGGAAAAGAGTAAAGTGGGGAAGAGAGTTTAAAATTGAGTTAACAATAGATTTTCTGATTAAAAATGTACCAAATTAGAATATTTGTAGGGTTTGCTATGTTAAGTTTTTTTTTATTCCACCCTGAAAAAACAAACTTCCTATCATCAACTTAAGCTGAAATTTGGTATACAGATATCTTCTAAAGACTTGTTGAGTTATATATATTTTCAAAAAAATTCATTGATTAATATAATTTTTTTGACTTGATTATGACATAAACTCCAGTTAGAAGAACTATAAGAAAATAACCATATGCTATATATTGACCCATATGTGCTATAACTTTTGATCAATTGATTTGATTATTTTTGCATCTGATTCCAGATCACAAGATCTATATTTGTTTGTTGTATTTTATAATTATACTACTTATATAATTAAGCTATAAGTAGTATAAATGCTATTTGAAAAATATTTTAAATTGCTGGTAATTTTAATAAATAATTTTATTATTCAAGTTGAATGTATATAATTTATGATAAACTTATTTTTTCTATTAATGGTGCAAGTTTTAGATTCTAATATTGTTGGCAAGTATGAAAACCCAGGGGGTTGGGGAGTTTTAATTAGTTCAATAATAACACTATTTTTTCTAGTATGTAACATTTTTTGAAATTATGTTTATATTATTTAACTATATCAAAGTATTTTAGTCCCTATGTAAAAAAAATCAGGGTCATGCATTATATCATTATTTCCTTGAAGAAATAAATTGGAATCTCTCTACATACAAAGGGTTAAGCCAATTAACAACAAGTACACTTTTGCAACTTAGATTCCATTTGTATACCCATGCTTAAGTGTTTAATCTATTATGTATAAATGCAGTTAAATTAAATAAATACAAGTATAGTAGGTATATGAATGAATTAATTTAATAATTATTTCATGTAAATATATACACAATTTGTAAATTTTAGCATAAGCCATATTACCTTTTAGGCTTACTAGTGCTTAGATTGATCTATAAGATAGTTTACACATTAATAAGAAGTTTTGCATTATTGATTATATTTAAATTAGTTCATTATGTTATGATATTTCCTTTGAGAACTTAAGGTACGACATGTTCCGCCATATAGTATAAAGGAATTGTACATTACTTGGAATGATTTTAATTATTGTCTGTGGACCAATATTGAATACTTTTTATTGTTTTAATGGAGTTTAATTATTTTTTCACATTTTATTTAGCAAATAAAGTGATTTTGTGTTAATTTATAATAATGTAATGTTTTCAGTTTGTTTTATTTTATACTAAATATTTTAATATATGTATTACAAATTATTCTGAATATTAAAACGGATTTGTTCTACGTAAAACAAATATTAATCACATCAAATATCTGTAAGATAGTGTATGCTATCTGAGTATCTCACTGTTCAATGTAAAATTACTCATAATTTACAAGATAGTTCTACTGAATACTATGTTCTACCATTGTCTTAGTATTCTAAACATATTTGCTGAAAATGATATTTTGTTTGATTATAACATGATATATTTCTACGATTTCAGCACATGCAATCCATCAATGGAGACAACTATATAGATTCCTCTCTGGGCGATTCAACCAATTATACAATGTCATTCAACAACCTCTCCTCCACCTATTACCCATGTCCAGAACTACTGAGTCCCATAACTCACAATCAGACTCCGTGGCCAACGGAGTTTAGTCCGCCTAACTTACTCACACCAAGCTCGGACTCTTCTTCTATGATTGGCTCATCAGTACACCCAGAGCGTCAGATGAGTCTTGATTCTTTCGATTATAAAAGGAATAGTTTAGTGACTGCATCTGACCTCAAACAGGACAGCTTGAGCGATGGTGGCATCTCCAAGTCATCCTCTGTCCTTTCTGGCTGTAAGGTGTGCAGTGATAAAGCAAGCGGATATCACTACGGTGTCGTGTCCTGTGAAGGTTGTAAGGTATGTGGTTTACAGTTTAAAAATAATATATTTATTCATACATATATTGAAGGAAACTATCAATATCTATACACTAACACATGCGATAATTGTAGATTATGTATGTCATATGTATATTATGGTGGCCGAGAGAGGTCAAAATTAAATACTCTGTTTTTCTTGTAAAACACTGAGTTTTATTTAAATACATATGGTTTTATTCAAATACACATGTGTTTTTCAAAAGACTCTGTGTTTTATCGAAATACGCTTGTATTTGTCGAAGGACTCTGTTTTTTTATCTAAATACGAATGTGTTTGTCAAAACACTAAATGTTTATCCAAATACGCATGTTCTGCAATAAATTTGTTGTTGAGTATTGTTTTAAGAATTAATTTAATTGTTGCTCAGTTATGCATACCTTTCAACAATGTTATCGTTTATAATGGTAAGTAGAATTTATTGTTAATTAATCTTATAAATAAAATAAACATTGTACTACTATTTTTACTTTTAATTAATTAAAAGTTACTATTTTTTTTAAGTTACTTTATTAAGTTACTACTATTTTATTTTAATTATTGTTAATTGTTTACTGTATATGGTGCACTATCTTAAAAATATCATTTACCATTTTGAGGATAAAATTATGAAAATATTATGACCCTCATCGGTCATAGGTAAAACCGATCCCGATTCCACAAAAAGTATGCCTGTGCTAATTTCCTGAGAAAATGCCGATGTCTATGCGAATTACCTATGAAAAATCCGATGCCGATTCTACAAAAACCGACGCTGATGCCAATTGCTAAGTTCCTCATGTAAAACCCGATGCCGATTCCGAAAAATCTGATGCCGATAAATATATATTTTTAATTCATTTTACCTTGGGTTATACTTCTGAATATACTTATGAAAATTTAATGCAAATAATATAATTATAATAAAAAAATTACGTTTCCGAATAAATTGTATTATAAAAGTTGCAGCAATTATAAAATTGTAGTTATTTTGACGGTTGACGGAAGTCCGTTGGCGTCCGTTTTTGTAGAATCGGCATCGGGTTTTTCTCACGCACTTCGCATAGACATCATTTGTTTGGAATCGGTATTGGTTTTTAACTATAACCGATGAGAGTCATAATATTGTTATAATTTTATTCTCAAAATGGTAATTGATATTTTTCGGATAGTTCACTATATCCAGTAGAGTAATCAAGTTTCTTTAGTAAACCATTAGTACAAATAGTAGTACAATGTTTGCTTTATTTATTAGTTTAAATTAACAATAAATTTCTACTTACGATAAAATGAAATATATTTCAAATTTGTTGAAAGTTACGCATAACCGAGCAACAGAAAATATTGAATTATTAAAATAATACAAATCCAAAAATTTATTGCATAACATGTGTATTTAGATAAACATTGAGTCTTTTGACAAACCCATGTGTATTTAGATATAAAGACTGAGTCTATTGATAAAACTCTGTGTATTTAGATAAAACATCGAGTCTTTCGACAAACACATGCGTATTTAGATAACACACTGAGTCTTTCGACAAACACATGCGTATTTAGATAAAACTTTAAACTTAAAATATTTTAAGGCAATAAATAGTGTGTTTTACAAGAAACACAGAGTATTTAATTTTGACATCACTCGGCCATAAATACATATAAATAAATACATATAACATGTTGTAAAATAATATATTTATAACGTGCATTTCTGCTTGACTGTTTATTTAATATTCGACTTTTAATACTGTATTGAATTTATTTCTTATATATTACAAAATGTACTATTTATTTAAAAACTGAAACTTAGAAGTAAAAACTAGATATTCACCATGCAATGTCCTTATATTTTACCGTGTGGTGGGTGTCATTTATATAGGGATTCTTCCGTCGCAGTATTCAAAAGCAATTCTCCTACAAGTGTATCCGTGACGGCAATTGTCCAATAGTTCGCATGAGTCGGAACCGTTGTCAGTACTGCCGCTTCCAGAAGTGCCTGGAAGTCGGCATGTCCAAGACCAGCATTCGAGCTGGCAATTCTATTCGTCGGCCGCGCAATGGACCCGCTAAGTCCGCTAAAACGGTGTCGGCGCGAGCTTTAGCAGGTCAGATTGATTATGCTGTGACGGTTATTGTATGCCAACGGCACGCTTTGATTTTCTTTGCGTGCAAGAAGAGGCGACACTTTTGAATCGCTGTTTCTCTCCACCAGTTGATAACAAATAGGTTTAATTAACTAATAAAATAGAGGTGGAAATTATAATGACGAAATTCCATTAATTTTTGTGTTAGTCTTTTATTATATTCCTAATAAACTAATACTTGGAAGTATATTATTTATTATAATTTCCATGCAAAGTATCGCATGTTAATCATGAAATGTAATCATTGTGTATGTGTTTTTCTAATAATTTCGATGGTCTACAGCATGATTCATTTACAATAAATGTTATATTTTCTTACATGTTAAGTATGATTCATCTTATTTTTGATATTTAGAATGAATGTCCTTTTGTGATTCTATTTGGTTATAGAAAACATATAATTTGAATAATATTTTAATGTGTCGTTTTGCGCACTATCTGTTTTGCTCTATATTGACTTAGATAATTCCGATTAATTTTCCTTTTACACAAAAAATCTGATGCTGAATGATTTGGGTGACCTAATGGTCTACATTTTATAGACGATTCGCCATTTTATCAAATTTTTTGTTATTACTTTTAATTGGTTTTATTATTTAGTTGTTCTATTTGCTAAAAGACCACATTTTCTTTATTACTTTTTTTGGTCTATTTCTCTAAAATAGTATAAATAACATAATTTGTTGCCATTTATTAATAATTATTATTATTTAATAGATAGTTGTTCTTTTTTAAAAGGGGAATATTACTCCTAGTATTCGTCTTGAAATAATTATACTAAGCTTTCTCGGAAACATTATAAGATCGAAGCAGTACTGCCCACAACCACTTCCACAATACGTCTTTATGTAGAAGCCTTCTGGTCCAATTAGAAGTGCGCCGTGTGCTTGTAATTTTATGTATAACTAATGGTAGTGCTAGTCTAATATTAGAATAGTTAAACTGTACTAATTGTCAGCAATGAGCACCTTGAACCACTCTCCTCTCTCCGTCGCCATTCTTAGATTCCTCAACACTATCCGGCAGCGACCCCCATCTGCAGCAGCAGTTGAGCCCCGTCACTACGACCTCCTCCTCCTCACTGCTCCACTCGCCTAACTCGACCAGTTGTGGCGGTGGTGGTGGGGGATTGCTGCCTCAGTTCAGTGGTGCTCTGTCTCCCAGCGACAGTTCCTGTGCCGACCTCTACCAGCTGGTGGTCGCGGTGGAAAAGGCCTTCACTATGGTGTGTCCCTTTGCTGACCATGAGCTGGCTAGGATGACCCCCAAAACGGTCTCATTGGTAAGCTAGCAATTGTGTGTTTCAAAATCTTGTGTAAAACGGAATGTACATTTCGTAATCTTACAAAGCAATATAGCGGCCGGTTTCTTTGCTTTCATTAAACTGTTTATGTCGATATGGTAAAACAAGTATGTTTCGTTTGTTCATTTAAATATTATAGATTTTTTAAACATGTTGAATCAATGAAAGAATATATCGCGTTTAATTGTGTTTTCTCAGAGTCTATTCTTATGAATTAAGCACGAATGCAATAAAAACGTTGATAATATTGATTTGATTTTTGAAATTTAAATAAAGTATTGATTCTTAACATAGAATGGTGATATTATTTATTTGATTTTAGAAATTTAAATAAATTATTGATTCTTTACATTGATCACAAATCTATTTTACGCAAATATTATGATTCTTAGCTACACTATACATAGACTGTATAGATACCAGCTGTTCTACACTATACAGTACCGTGTCTGTATATGCACCACGACCAGGTTCCCTCGGGGAAGAACTTCCTCCCCGGCGACGGTGAAGACGACTACCGCCTGGCGATGCACGACACACTCGCCGGCCTCCTGCTGCCCGACATCAGCGCGGTCGTCGACTTCGCCAAACGGCTGCCAGACTTCCTCCTCCGGCTGAGTCAGGAGGACCAACTCGTGCTCGTCAAGGCCGGCTTCACTGAGGCCTGGCTCGTGGCGGCCGCCCGTGCCCACCTCTTGCCGCCCACCACCGGCGGGGGCTGTAGCGGCGGTGGTGGTGTGGGAGGAGAGTATCAGGCTCAGCGGAGGATGTTGGACGCCACTTTGACGCTGGGCAGTGGTAGTCGTGTGTGTCGTGGGGAGCTTGCCTTCGTCTTTCTCGTGAGTTGGCAATCTCTAAATGGGTTACATTTTTGGGATTAAGTAATACTTAGTATTTAATTAACGAATGTTTGTGTTCTGTTCTGGTAAAGGAATGTTTTGTGGCTTCGGTTAACCGTCGGGAAGTTGGCAATCTTATTTTCAGTTTTCAAAGTAGACCGATGCAGTACAATGTGCTATTTACAGTTTTACAGTTAGTGTAACTAACCTTTTGTCCTGAGGACTCCTCTACCCCCCCACCTCCTTTTATCCCAGATTCTGATTTTGGGGAGGGTGGCAGTCCGCGTCCGAAATTATTCTTCAGTTGGTCTGTCAACCAACCCTGTTATTGCCACTAAAGTGCTTCTTTTAACTATTATTCTATCTTTTGGAAAACATCACTTCGCATGGTTACTTTGTAGTTTTTATCTTGTTAGCGAACGTATTATTATGTTTATCGGACATATATGCCTGAAACTCAACACGTAGTATAGTCTGAATACGCATGTTTTAACTGTTCATTTATTTGATAACATGATATAATACATATTCTATTTGAACTTGTTACATTAAAACACCGAGCCATGTAAAGCGACTCTTTCTCTCCGTGGCTATATGTATTTATATAGAGTAATTTTAAAAAGACTACCAAATCTCTTTCCTAACAATAAATAAACAGCCACTATTTACTCTGTCAATACCACTCTATTTGTACATGCGGTAGACTACATACAATACCTACTTTCTCATTTGATAGCAGCAGCAGCAGCTACATTCACTCATGTCACGTGATTGGCATACTGCTACACAATGCTCCTAGTTATTGATGAAAATAGTGATCCTTTCTTTGAAAACTAAAGTAGCCTAGGCAGCCTATAAACTGGTAAAATATGGTACATATTATACACAAATACATGTACGGTAAACGTGGCGATATGCTATCGTCACCCCCAGTCTCGGATATCATATCACTAGATACAGTACACAATTAACATTATTTAAAAAAAATCCATACTGTAACAGTCCATTGTTATACTATTTCAATTGCCTTTCAGTTATCAGTATTCTGTCTGACTGATACTTTCAAGATTATCTCTGTGATAACAATCCTGAACTTTGACTCCTCCCTAAGTAACCGTCTATATGTTCATGCAGCACATCTCGCTCAACTTGCTCAGTCCATGAGAGTGTTGTGTAGGTTCTGAAGGTTATAGTATGGTATAATACAGTTGTGTCGTATTTTGTTTTGTTCTCATTGCAGCCTGAATCGATCAATGCTATGTTCGAGTTTATGGACCACTTGAACCAGCTTAACCTAACCGATACGGAGATTGCTCTCTGCAAAGCGGTAGTCCTGTTGCGACCAGGTAAGCACGCCTTTCTTGGCGTCGATAGTTCCCAGAGTACTCTGTCGAACGCTTTGATCATATTTTATTTCAATTGAATTGTTATTGTTGCGCATTCTATCAACATGTCAATGCTGATACTATAGTTATAGACTTGATGGTGTCACTTTAGTGTGATATACATTCATTACAGCGGTAGGCTATAATGGTTACCTTCAGACTAGATGTTTGGATTTTGTGACCACACACATTAGCAGCACCCTTATTATAGTAGATGAATATATAAGTACTAAATAACGCAACTTTATAAAAAATATGCGCCCATGGTTATTTATGATCCGGCCTGTTCCAAATTGTTATTCTGTTTTTTTGGGTTTTTGACTTGCCATCTTATCACTCCAGACCTGTTTCACAAAGAGTACAATCTATGTTTGGATGGTAAATAATATTTGTGGTTTGACGATAACTCATTCCTTTTGTTTGACCTTTCTAGAGTTTAGCCATAAATGGTTGTTTTTCGTTTAAACCATCCTGATATTATTATGAATGGGGCTTTGACAGGGGCTTTGTTAATTTCTGGTTCTTCTTTATATTTGTTTTGTGGTGATGTTGAGTAATTGAATAAAATGTGTACAGTTACTAGTACTTTGAAATCACTTTCATGCATGGATTATAATTTTGTGCATAAGCCTATGTCATTTTTATAACGTTTCTTTTTTATGTTGCTACTGAAAAGTGTAACCTGATTAAGTACTTTAAATAATTGAACATAATAATATGTATGTATGCATAGTGGATTACAAAAGAGTGATGCTTACACTCAATACTTACAATTTAGTGATAAACTCAACAAAACTCTTATCAATTAAAAAAGTCATTGCTCACAACTCAACAATCTGCCGATATTCATTCAACACACAGTGCTGCTGATGATGACGATGACACATTGACAACAAAAGCATCGACAAAATTGTTCTCTGCACACATTGTTGCTCTGTGTATATTGGTAGAATGGAGCCAGCAGAGGTAGAGGTAGCTAGCTCTATGTCACGATTCACCGTTATCGCAGTCAGCTTATAGGTCTACTAACCAACCGCCAAGTAGCGACTGACGCCCACCCACACATACAGTAACACGCATGGTTCCAGTACTGTTGTTATACCGGTAGCATTTGAAGAGTGTGTGATGATGCACAGATGTACTGTTTGTGTGAGTAGTGCTGGCTACTTTATTTCATTAGTATTTCATTCATGATAGTGAGAAGTAGGTAAAAATCGATTAACGTTGCCGTTGTTGACTCTATGGACCCCTTTCACTTATTTCTCTCTCTCTCTCTCTCTTCTGTAATATTCAAGCATGACATGCAGTGCTCTTTTATTTTCTTTTACCTGGCTTGACTTACACAAGTGGCCAGTTATGTTGTCAATACAATTGAAATACCTCGTAAACACCTCGATACAGATATATTATAATCAATACACACTTACAATACAAAAACTGGAACCTGTGGCTAGGTAGATACTATATGTATCCTCCAAGTGTACTAACCACATCAACCAGCAAGCAGGGAATAAATGACATATTATACACAAACATAGCGGCAACTTAATAATTATCGTATATCCTTTAACGCCTCAAATTTTGTTTGCTAATATGTTATAATTATAAAAGTAGGTTATTTAATTCTGGCTTGCTATAACTCAGAAAACACTTCTCTAATACTGTTCATGATATAACTTAAGTGAAGTTATCTAATTTAATTATCAAGTGACGTGCGTGAAATTTATTATGTTTGTATATACAAAACTCCTGTCATTCAGCTATCCGTCTTGACGTAATTTATTAAGTAACTACTTTGTTACATGTGTGTATTCAATGCGAAACTGTTTGTCAATGTAGTTCCGTTGGCTTCAGCTCTCGATTATGGACTGAGGTGTGCCTTATAGTATATACAATGTTTTATTGTAGTCTCTATACACTCGTATGTACAGTATACTGATCTCAAATCAAGAGATCGATTTTATAATATGTTCTATATAGTAGACTACATATTATCTGACGATTTCAACTCACTCTGTTGAAAATGGAAACATATACATATTCAAAATGTCGTCTGATGGTATAAATTCTTTTGGTTATGATGATATTTGCCAAGAAAATAAAGTAGGTCTAAAAAACACATACTGTCCGTTAACATGTAGCATCCGTGACAGATCTAGGAAATCGTAATAGAAATTATACCATCATATAAGGGTCACAATTGGGTTTTTTCGGCCAGCAAAAGGGCACCCGGTCTATGATATGGGAAGCACTCAAATGATAGAAGATCAGTGATATAAAATATATATTTATATACTATTAAATGGGGTTATTAAATCGAAAGGAAAATCGCCTGCTAGTTTGTATTATATATATTTTAAATCACATTGTTAGTCTAGTTGGTACAGGTTAAAAAATAATTATAAAGCTCAAACCTATAATTGATATAAAACAAAAAGTTCAGGTTATAAAGAAATAAATACATTAAGGAGTCGTCTTAGTAAGGTCTCTGGTATCCTATACTTCTCTCGATTACGCTACATAACAAGCGACGATAGAGATCTTTTAGCTGGATGCAAATAGCCGACAATAGTCAGTCCAACGATACTGAAAGCAGTGTGATAATCATGGCATGGCTAAATTTGATGCACAACAGATTCCGGAATCTGCAGTTTTCATTAATATTTGGTGGTTTGGGGGGAACCAAACGGGGGCACAATATGTCATTATAGACCTGACAAGATGTATGTATTGTTTGCGAGCAGTACACTAGGGGACGTACCCGATATTTGTAGGATGCACAAAGTTTAAATTCGTCTTCCCGACTTTCCCGACACTTCGAATGATCAATAATGAGTCCAAGAAATTCCACTGATGAGGATGGTAGGATTGCTTAATTCTTTACGAAGAGTTGTGGCCAAAGTCTTGGCCACCGGACACAATTCTTATCACCTTAACAATATTTCAAATGGGGGACTGATGCTTAGTACCTTATACAATTTACCAAAGCTGAATAAATATGACTTACATAATTGATTCTTATATAATAATAAAAAAACTGATTAAAATTTTCATAGATAATATTCTCTTATCAATTATAACAAAATTTAAACCATGTTGGTTTTAAAAAGTGATATAAACGTTGTCTTTGTACGACAAAAAATTTATGCCATTTATTTTGAACGCTACATGAAATCATCAATTTTTAAAAATCTATTCCGACGATAAAATTTCAGATTAATTGTCTACATCTTGTAAAACCAGAATTCCTATTTGAAATGAAGTATAAAAATACAATAATGGTTTGATATAGTTCAACTTACAAACATATTATTCAATGACTAATCATGATGTCATACATCCATTATAAAACATGCGCAAACAGATACCATAGTCTAGAAAAATATGTAAAAAAGTAATTGTTTTCTCACTATCGTTAAAAATATAATTTTAATAATTAAGGAAGATTGCAAAACAAGCGAATGTCTATATTAATATTTAAAACACTATTTTTTTAGGATTTCACTTTTTTGTTGATAAGAAAGTAAATTTTAGTAAAAATAATGACGATCTTTAGAATCTAAATGTTATAGTAGGCGGATTGTTGACGTTTAAACAGGAATATTATCAGTGTGTATCTGGGCTATTCATAATATAATGATAAATGTACTTTTACCAACTAGGGGGCACCCTAGGACATTGACACTCAAACATCAAAGCGAAAATACCGCCAGCGTGTAGCAGAAGAGCGCCTGTGATTGAAGTTCCATAATTCGGTCAGATATAGTAGTAACATCAATTAGGTTAGCATACTATTTTCAGATATCAAAGCCAGCTAATCAATACAGTAAGATTTGCCGCTTTACTGAGTATTCCAGCTACTAAACTTAATAATGGCAAGTAATAGTGCTTTTTATGGCGCAGCTAACCTTTTGCCCCCCTTAGCTTTCATCCATCCAACGTAATCCATTTTAACCATTTTGACTTAGATTATCCGTCGTAAATGGCAACTATAGGCGATGCTTATTATTTTCGATAACCGTACAGGGGAAACTCATAACATTTATTCTTGGGGTAATAAAATTGATTTAACTGCTGTACCTTTTAGGTTCTAGAAGTTGCGGTGTTATTACTGTTTCTCGATATATCCGATCTAGCAGGGGTGTTTCCTGTTGGCAATAAAAATGTAAAAAGCATTCTTAATAGGCGAATTGGATCACATGTGCGGAGCATTAATGGGATAAGGAAAATATGATAAGCGGGGATATATCGTATATGGGCCTAGTTGGAGCATCTAATTTATTCTCTGTTTTTTTGTAGTTGAAGTGTGCACCGTGAGTTGAAGCATATAACGTTTGCTTCATTAACGGTGCACCTCAGCTGTTTGCGGTGGTTTTTGAATTGGCTATAAATAGGTTGTTTTATTATATATTTTTGAATATTTACATCAGCTGAAAAAGTAAAGTTCCACAATTTTTCTCACTTTGAATGATAACTAAGGACAAGTAATGGTTACCTGTGAGGAATGCAAATAAAAACCACAATATTAGTAAATGTGTTATTACAATTAATTTTTCACTTTGGCTGTGTTTTAAGGCAATTTATACTGATTTATTATGAATTTAACTAACATCTATAATTATATATATACAGAAGACTGTAAACTCGTTTTAGTAACGTTTTCAATAAACCAGTTAAAACATTTTTTAGGTATCTAAAATATGTTTTAAAACATTTAGAAAAATCTAGGAATTGGACGACAGTTAGTTGTATTATTTGATTTACCATATAAAATAACGTATATTTTTTGTTTAATTTTTTTCTTTCTTTTAAAACGTTAGAAATTTTTTTTTATTAAAATTGACGCATTGTTGAACAATTTATGTGTTTTTTAGTTATAACACGCTGATGATTATTATCTTAAAAATTAATACACTTAAAAATACATGAACTTTTTATTATTTTATGATATTATAAATTTATTTATTTTACCGCTGAGAGTCTATTAGGCCTATTGTGATAAATTCTATTTTTAATAGCCTTAAACCTTTTTTTATAGCAAGCTGATTGAATGACTAGATTTTGTCATTTTAACGTATTCATGAAACGTTATTGTTGACATTTTTGGTTGCGGGAAATTGTAACGTCTGCTTCGCGAACTATTCTCGCACAACTATTCGGTATATATCCACAACTTAATTTACTTTTGGATCAAATAAAGAACCTTTTAAAAATGTTATCAACAAAAAAGTATGATTTATATCCAATTTGCACTATTATGTCATTAAAATATGCGTTTATTATCCAAAAGATTAGACACAATTATTATTGACTTATTTAGTTAGACTTTTGTTACGCAGATTTAGGTCCATTGTCATGCTGGAGATTTCAATTATGATATAGCCCCCAATTTAGGTTTATTTCTTTATGAAGCTATAAAGCTAAATTAATGACTGCTAATAATATAATGTATACTATAATAATTGTTACAATTTATCATTTTCAATTGTGTCCGTTTCTATGTTAGTTTTTGCGATAATATGATTGATTGTGATGATAGGTGTGATCGTTTTCAAGCAACCTCATATAGTATGAACAGTGGCAGTGGGTTAAAGTGAGCTTGACTTGTTACTTTACTATAAACAATAAATAAAGCGGTATCCTTTGATGTCTTCCACTGTTTTCAATTCCTTCATTCCATTAACCAATGTTCACAGAGAGACGTTTCGTTAAATAATGCGGTTAGTGGTGGTGGTTGTATTTTCAGTTTTAATTGGTTGCTTTCTATAACTGTTGATAGGAATTCGGTGAGTGGACTGGTGTATTGTGAGTGAAAGTTATAATTATCATTTATTGTTTAATTACTTCATTAGTTTGATGTTTCTAGTTTTACTTACTAGTGAGTCATTAATATTAGTTTTTAAAAGTTAATTTGTTTTTACAAATGGTTAACTAGAGTAAATCATGTTGGCAGTTGCTACATTGTTTTTAAAAAGGCATGCATTCATTGTTTGTTTGAATAAGCAATAAGTATTTAAATTATATTCAAATCTTTTCCAATTAATAATTAAAAAATCGTTGGTACAAAATAAGTTAAATTTTGAAACGTGTAGTTGTTAAAAGTTCCCGAACAATATTTTAATATTTTTGATTAATATTCCGCTATCGATATTATAACAATAAAAATATACCAAACTCTAGGCTCTGCATTCATCATATCCATATGATATCTAACAAACAATCATGTATAAAAAAAACTATTTAATAAGTGATTGTTTATGGCTATTCAAAATGACTTATGGTTGAATACGTTCTAGTGAGTCGTGGCCTTGCTAGCTGCCGACCCATATATAATATAGGAAAAATACTCTGTAGTAATTGAAACTCTAAAATACAGAGATTGTGTTATTGTAGTATTTTATTGTTCGTATTGGATATTTCACAATTCCAGATCACTACGCTTTAAAAGCCGGTTTTTTCCGAATTGTTATTTGATTTAATTTTCTTATTCCTTCAAATAAATTGCACCGACTCACAAGTTACAGTTTTCTATTGCTTGATCCACATGTTCTACACATTATAATCAGATCATGCTTGTTTTTGGATAACTTATAAAGTGTAGTCATTTCTGATCATAGAAGCTCCAATAATTTATACATGTACTTCTCCGGTTTCATTAATTATATGGCTAACTGGACGCTCGATGTTATCAGGGAGAAGTTACAGAGTATGTTTAACATCTGAGCGTAACTTTTTACTGTTGATGTCTGTGTGATATTATTTTGTAAAGTTACTCCATTAGAATACTTTTTAACGCATTTGAAATAATAAAGACCCTTATGGCACAATAATAATACACCTTTTGTACCTTTAAGATATTGATTTTCGTGACGATTTCTATAAAATTGTACTTAAAAGTATACAATGAGCATATAATTCCTTTTTATATGTAAACAACCTTTAATTTGACAAATATTTATACCATATGGGAACCCCGCATAAATAACACCATGCAAACCTTGAGTACAGTAGGTAGTCTTCGTGTGACTGCTACAATTTTATGGTATATTTGAAATCCAAATCAAATTTTATAACCTATAGATGCTCACCATGTCCCCCCCCCCACCCACTTAGATCGGCCCGGCCTCCAACAGCCCCAGGCTGTGCGCCTCCTCCACGACAGTGTGTTCGCCGGGCTGCGCTGGCAACTCTCCCTCCGCTCCCCCTCCACCACCAACACCCCCCTGCTCACCCAGTTGACCTTGGCCGCTCTGGACCAGGTCTGTCGGGTGGGCCAGCTGCACAGTGCCGCGCTCGGCTGGTACCGGAATCACGGTCGTAGGAGCTCTGGTCTGCCCTCGCTGTATGCGGAGATCTTCGACCTGCAACCTTCGACGCCGCACAACATCAACAGCGGTCATCACAATAGCCGCAATATTCATCAACATTATCAAGCAACTTGGATGCCGGCGGTGGAGAGCAAGCAATGAACCAAGTAGAACTGCACTCCCCCCCCCCTCCCTGCCTGCCCCATCCATTTTTCGACAAAGACTTCATATTATAAAACACTATTCGTAAAGCTTATTATATTTATTTCTAATACAGTATTACGTACTGCAAAGGGATCCATGGATTTATTTCAATTCGTAGCAACTTTACTGAAATTTACACGTCATTTTCCCGTCTTTTGCGTGATCAATATTTTATGCAATTTGTTGAAATATGAGTTTATTACGACCGGGCAGCTAAGCTTCAAGTCATTCTACCATGACTGAAATGTGATGGTGAACACTGAAAATTGCTAACTGATTGAATATTAACAATATGAAGTCTTTGCCTCCCTCCCTTCCTTCCTTCCCCTTTCTCAGGTAGTCAAAGTCTGTACTTTTTACAATATATTTTTCGACGACAGTTACCTAGTCACCGGCAATATTCTGGTTGACGTGTATTTTAATAATTGTATTCGACATACCCGATCTTTATACACTAGAAGTTGTCACATTGAAACTGCCCCCCTTCTATGTGTTCATAATTGGTAGTGTTATTATTAAATTTAGTTTTCTACATTAACATAGACTCACTCTAAAACAGTTAAAATTACGAACATATGAGGTGATATCCAATCATTTTGGCTTATGTATTTAAATGATTAGTGAATGTATTATGTTACAAATAAATGTATTCGATTTCCTAATCGATAAATGTCGTACATTAATTTACAATAATGATATTATTTGATCTGTTGGAGAATTAACTTTTGCTCGATCCGAATTTAATTGAATACAATATTTTAATTCATATCATGTTTAGGTAATAAATGAAACATTTGATGTCACCCATTCAATCACCAATTACACATCATGTCACAATGCTCTCTCACACCAATGCAACTGCTGTCTACCAAAAAGGCGCCCTATTTATTTCGAGAGCTCAGGTACCTGTAGTGTCATGTCACTATCGAACAAAATTTGACGCAAACCTTTTCTTAACTTTTTCCTACCTCAGCTAACATTTACGTTGTTTTTATGTTTAAATATACTGTACATTTAACACTGTAATATTGGAACACCGATCGTTCCGTTTTCCGTATGCTCCATAATTTATGCATACCGAACTTATCCCAGGGAATTCTTTCCATGCTTTTATTTTCACGTTATTATCTTTGTAATTGACTGTGAACATAGTTTGGCACCCAAAGATATTATATTGTTTATGGCTTGTTATTTCCCCGTGTCCAACCCCCATAGTTCATTACTGTGATTCTTGTATTATTATAATATTTAGCAACCTGTTTTAAAAACTCTTTTCTGTTCAAGAAAACAACATATTACGCTTCCTTTTTACATTCGTGTCTACTTGATTTATGGATTTTTGTTAGTCCGCTTACTAGTTGAATGACCACTACAAGCGATATTCGATTTGCGATATTATCTTACTTTCTGCTACTTTACAGATCCATTTTATTATCATATTCATGCTAATTTAACTGCTTATATAAATATATAACATCGATTTTATTATATTAGTTTAATTCCTGCCAAATTTTGTTTATAAAAGTGATAAATTGTACATGCTACTCATCTTATATAACAGTAGTACAATGCATATTAATTGTATATTTTATTAATTCCATCTATTACATAGTTTATTCAGTATTGTTTTATCATTACTGAAAGCCATATTCTGCTGCTATGTTATACTTATGATTTCATTATCACTATAGGCTACTGTTGATATTACCATACTGTATATTGTTTCCTTTTAGAAGCAGGTATTCCTGATTAGGGAAGAGTGCCTTAATTTCAATTATTTTATGTGCCATATTAATACATATTTGTTCGTGCATAGAGCCTCTGTCATATCCACGCCCACCAACCCTAGACTTTTATAAGCTTTATTCGACCCAATCATTAACCTAACCTGGCCAGTTTGAACACACACACTCTGAAGTCACTAGAGGACTTTTTTGCATTATCTTTTGTGAGTTAAATATTGTCTTAGTTTACAGCAGTAATCACTCCTTTTATGACAGATATAGGCTGGCCAATAGTGTCACATCTCCCAATCAGGGAATAATTTCATATGAATTATATTGTAATGACATTGTTTCATTATTCTATGCCCGCTGTTGGCTGAATACTATATATATTTTTCTATTCATATTCGTATATATTATTATGCACTATTTCTGATGTTGTTAACCTGACTTTATACCTGGCTCAATATTATTGTTTTAGATGACAGGCAGATATTATGACTGCGTTCCATGTACTATTTGTGAATTAATAAAAGTAGTTTTGTTTTGAAAAATAACATTACAATTTTTAAATTAATTATTTAGTAGTTGTGATGAATTTAAATAATACTAATTTTTAAACTCATTAATAATGCTGCCATCAATCCAATTACAAAATGGCTGTCCCTGTAAGCCATAATCTTGGGAAAACTTCAGCGTTTTTATCATACTTCGTAGACGGGAATTTGTATTTTGTAAGAGTTATTAAAAAGATAATCGGTACTGGTGGCAACAGATTTGGGGTACTAGTTAGTTATATTTGTTAATAAAAAACAACGTCATGATCACCTAGATAAGATTTTGGTGGATTCGGATGATGTGAAGCATAAAAACCAATTTAGACGGAAGGCATATATGTTTGTTATGACGACTTCACTTTTAAAGTTGATGAAGGACAACTTAAAGCAAGGTACATTAAGTGTTAAAATGTAGCACTATAAATCCTTACAAATTATTTGATTTAGTGTTTCCCAGACTAGGGAATACGATTTATAGCCATCCGCATTATTTCTAGTTGTTTTTATCAATATTGTTTTTTTATATAAATTTATATTACACATAATTTTAAAATAAATAAAAAAATTATATTAACTAAGTAATTTATGGAAATTTTAATTGATAAATTATATTCCTAAAGGTATTTCATACAATTAAATAGAAAGAAAAATCTGTAGAAAACTCAACATTATGAGGTAAAACATTATTAATTTTGTACAACTTCAGCATGATTTATTCACAGATTCACTTGTGTGTATATATATATATTCTGTCATTGTGAACCATGTTTGTAGAGGGTGAGTTTTTTAACTTTACAAATCGAGTAATGTCTTCATCAGTGTTCGAAGGGTAGGCTAAAGGTACACTATATATCTCAAACTCGGGTCCGATTCCAACCGCATGACCATGATTTACCAATAATGATTACCATAAATAAAATAACAGAAATAACAAAAAATAAATCTAAATTAATACATAACAACTGATTCACAATGAATCAGTATAAAATGAGCAACAACGCTGATTTAAATCTTGACAACAACTAGAGTGGAACAGTAGAATATAATAATTCAAAATTGTGATCACAGAGCTAACTATACATAGGCGATTATCAAACGTATTACAATCACTGAGCCTCAATTGTAACAGCCGCCGATCGATGAACACTGTTGGGAATCGGTTTTAGGAAGCGGCCAGTCTTGTGCCAACGCGACTGGCCGACATGACTGAAGACGGCAGCGGAGTCGACAGCCGAGTCCAACCCGGCGTCCATGTAGAGGCGAAACTTGTCCCTCAACTGGCCCGGCCAAAAGGCGTTCCGCTTGACTGGCCGTATGCTGCCATGAGCATCCTGGTTGTCTAGGTTGCTGTTTGTTCGAGTTAAAAGAGGGGAACAACCGCACCAGTATTGTATTAAAATGTTAAAAATGGGCAGCCATAATAAAAGTAATTTACATAAATAAACTTTTTCAGTAAATGTATTATTGAATATGAAGTATAAAACTTGTATTGTAAGCATATACGCAATTTGTAAAAAAATTATATTTATTGGCAAACGCGTTTTTGAGAACTTGTTCACTTTATCAAGCCATAATTTAGTATATCAAAATAACAAAACAACTAAGTACTCAATTAAAATACAATCAATATAAACTGAAAAATTAAATCAAGATAATCAATAGTTTAAAATTATTACAACTATATATTACAAACAAATCAATTTAAGCAGATTTAAAAATATTAATATATTTTACAAATTAAAAACAACTATAGAAATATTTGACTAAATCTCCATGACGTTTATTGGTGGGCTTGTATAAGACTTCGACTCTTAAGGAAATAAATAAAAGTATCTCCGCGGGAGAGTCAATAATCTTTAGACCAGTATCTATTAGTGTTACTTTCATGTCATTTTCATTATGGCTTGGTTTATTAAAATGTTCTGCAGTCTTGATGTTGGGTCATGCTTATGTCGGATCTATAGCCATTAATTCTATCGTCTACTGAATGTTTTGTTTCACCTATGTATAGTTTATCACATTTTACACGGGTGATTGCATATATAAAGTTCTTGGTAGTATAATCCATAGATATAAATAGATTCCTGTCTCTCTAAAGATTCATGTCTCTATAAACAAACAATCCATATCTATGGTATAATCACCTGTGTTTCTTTATTTTAAAATTACGCTTTGACAATTTGTGAATACGCATCTTCTTGTTGAAAGAAGAAACTTTTTGTTGAAAGAAGCAATTTCTTGTTGAAAGAAGCAGCTTCTTGTTGAAAGAAGCAGCTTCTTGTTGAAAGAAGCAGCTTCTTGTTGAAAGAAGCAGCTTCTTGTTGAAATAAGTAACTTCTTATTGAAAGAAGTAACTTCTTGTTGAAAGAAGTAACTTCTTGTTGAAAGAAGCAGCTTCTTGTTGAAAAAAGCAGCTTCTTGTTGAAAGAAGCAACTTCTTGTTAAAAGAAGCAACTTCTTGTTAAAAGAAGCAACTTCTTGTTAACGGAAGCAATTTATTGTTGAAAGACGCAACTTCTTTTTGATGGAAGCAGCTTTTTGTTGAATGAAGCAGCTTCTTGTTGAAAGAAGCAACTTCTTGTTGAAGGAAGCATCTTTTTGTTGAATGAAGCAGCTTCTTGTTGAATGAAGCAGCTTCTTGTTGAAAGAAGCAGCTTCTTGTTAAAAGAAGCAGCTTATTGTCCAAATAAGCAATACATTGTTCATAATAACACGTAGGTATGTATATTTGACACCTCTAGGCCACTATACAATTGCACAACGTTTTTTATTTATTTAAAAACAATTAGAACATTGTTAATTACTTTAATTGTTTTTCACAAATAATCTTTAACTGGTTTAATTAATGAGAAAGGTATGATTCCGTATATCGTATACTATTATATTGTAAGATGTATTTTGTGATGTGTTATGTTTTATAGCCGCAATATATCAAGGATGAGGAAATGAGCAAGCGTTGTTCTCCTGGGAATACATATGCTTCCTATGTTGGATACCTCAAGCAAAATCTTTAGTAAGTTAAATCGTAACTGTTCTTATGTGTAAGTTATACTAAAAGTTAGTATAATGCCTCGAATATCGCTGAACTTTGAAATGCGTTTGACTTTTTTAGTAAAGAAATATCACATTTAATAATTATCTTTTAGTAAACAAGGATTTTATACTATATGTTTTACAGCCTTATATTATAACATAATAAGCCTTTCATAATGCTATTATTAGCTTAATATATCATTAATTTTCAAACATGTTGTATACTTATTGCGAAGAAGAAACGACGGCCTATAAGATTAACGATGTTTTGTTTAAACATAAATAAAGTAATAACTGTCTCCAGATGAACTAAACTTATCTGATTATATTGCACTTCCTACTTCCTTACATGCTTTTGTTATGAATTATCTCATTATGTAATCCAGAAATTAATACCAAATGTGCCAAATATATATAATATTAATATGATAATCAAATAATATATATTACACTATATGTAATAATTTTTGCGATTTACATATTAATGTTTATAATCTTAAATATCTTAGCCGGTTAAAATACAAATTATTTGTATTGAAGATAATGACATTTGTTTTTTTGTCTGTTAGTATATTGCAGTCTGTAATAAAACAAATACTTCTAAATTTTAAAAGCGATAGTGTGAACTGCATTTCACTTTACCAGACCTTCTAGTTGATATCGATTGCTTATACGTATATAATATGATTAACATTTAAATGCGGAAAATAAACTTCTTGATATCGAAACAAACCAATTGAAAATCAATGCAATCGCTTTGAATCGATTGAAATACTGTTTTACTCTGAATTTGAGGCTCTCGAGGTGGCTTCTAATTTAAGTTCACACACTCGCTTGTATTGAAGATACATTGATTTGATTGGTAATCATTTGTGTATCAATCTTGTATACATTTATCGATCGAAGTCAAACCAAACGAGTGTGTGAACTTAACTAAAGTGTTGCTTCTTTAACTGTGTCATCAGCTTCCCCAAAGCTCGTGTTTCCCCGGCCAAGGAACTTTTCCCTCCGGAGTTGATAGATCATGGAATCAACATGGCCGAGTTTCTCAAGGGCCGATGCCGGTCGGAGTTCTTCCCGTCGACGGTGGGGCAGCACTCCACCTCTACTGATTACAGCTCCAAGACCTCTATCAGCAAGAGCATCATTGACTCGTTAGTATTGCATATGTTTTGTTGTTCAAGTTTGTTTCTACAATTTATCTGTAACACCTGTCCGGCGCATTCAATCCTGTGTTTATATATAGCTCAACATACACCACTAGAATGTTGCAAATTAAACCCACACTCAGATGTTGTATTTAATTGCTCTCTTTTATAGTATATCTGTACTTATTTTCTGTCCAATCATTTGCTGAATATATTTTATTTATGTCTATTATATTTGTAGACATTAGTTATCAGTTGTTAATGCTAATACTGCGTTAATACTGAGGTAATACTGCGCTGCGGGAATGTCATTTTAATTTCAGAAAAAAAATTGATGGGGTGCTAAGATGCCTGAATAGGTATTTGTATACGTTTAATAAAAAAGCATTCTTTCTTTCATTTAACCTATGTAACCACACTTATTATGAAATAGGTCGACATATATCTCATTAATTTTAACTTTATCGACTCGCTTTTTATTTACATATTTTCTATTTTGATTTCAAGCATGTTAATCAATCGATACATGTAACTTGAATTTATTTAATGACAATTTTTACTAATGACCATTTTAACAATCTTCAAACATCCAATTTGATTAGCCTATCATGATTAGTGGTTTAGGAAGGGTCGATTCAACCGCAGAACTTGACCTTTGACTATGATACTTGACCTTTGACATTTATACCCCCAACCCCTTCACCCCCCCCCCCCCACCCCCCATTTTTTGAAAATATGATTTTCGGACTCTACTTCAAAAACAAATTTTTAACCATTAGCCATTTTTAAAAATATGATTTTCGGACTCTACGTCAAAATATATGTTTTTTTAATTTTGAACTCTACACCCCCATCCTAAAATGTATAAATAGATAAACTTGCGCGGCTTAAATTCATTCCGCTATAAACTTTTGCCGTGAACGGTCGTATTTGTGCGCTCTGCTCTATAATATAAATTTACTACTTTTTTTATACTGCTACCTTACCACTACATTATTTACTACTACTTTGCTACTACTACTTACTACTCCTACTTTATTTGGAATTAATTCAATTTAAGAGTTATTTTATTTTTATTTAATGATGAATTCGTTATGCGGAAATATTTCCGATATTTCAAGCAGTGAGGATGAGGAGGAAAACAGCGATATCACAGAGATGGAGGAGGAGAAGTTAATGACCGAAGAAGTATTCATCAGGATGATGAAATTCTATCATGATACAGGCTGGTACAATATTCCAACGCGTGACACGTATGATACCTTCCCGTAGTATTGGGTGCGACTCCCCATTGGGGGTGGACGAAGTCAAGCATATACTCGGGTCTCCAATGTCACGGACCGCTCAGGTATGGACGGGGGCGTTTCGTGTGCACTTGCGGGCGTGGAATTTTGGCCGACGAAAGTTTTAACCTAGACTACGACGACTAGGGACGTAGAGAAAAACCCGGCCCGGTGGTTGAGGCCTGCTACTCCTTCGTTGTCATATCGCGGAGAGGGACGGTGTCTCACAGTTGTGTAGCTGACTGTGGCAGAGTCTACCACCCGAAGCAGGGATGCAGTGGGCTTAGTAGGACACGGTTAGAGCAGGGCCGTTGGTTCTGCCACAATTGTAGAGGCGTAGCTTTGGAACGAACCGTCTATTGTAGGAACAAGAAATGTCCTGTCTACGGCGCAAATCTTAGAGTGTGCTAACCTACTGATCTGTGGTTGCTGCGGTATTGAGCATCATCATTTTTGTTCAGGACTTAATAGGTGGGAGCGTTTAAGGTGGGCTCAGAACGGCCACTGGCAATGACAATCCTGTGTTAGGGTCACCCAACCTAGTGGTGCTATTCCACCCACGGGACAACCGGTGACTGAGAGAAACAGAACCTTCACTAGTAGGAATTTACTAAGTGTCATTCAGTGGAATGCTGACGTTATCCGAACCGATATGCCTGACTGATATGAGTTCTCAGAGCTACCGGAAAGTAGTCATCGGAAACACCAGTCGGAGTGATCAATATACTGGCGCTCAAAAAATTCGGCTCATTACCTACCCATAATCAATCTTATTCGACTACTTGGATGTCGTAAAAGAAAGGCCAATTCCATCCGTGCTCATGCCAACAAATTCTGTGAATGCTGTCTGCAGCCATTTAAAACTGAGAAACTGCTTGGTGATCATCGCGACCTGTGTTACTCAGAACAGTCACACCCTGCTAAAACTACACATATAGAGTTCATTAATCTGGAATTCTGTCAACAGCTGCCATATGTTGTGCATAATCGATGCCATACAAGTGCTCGAACAGTGGGGCAAAGATGTCTACTAGTGGAATAAATACCATTCTTTCCAAAAAGTTGACTGGACTAGCGAGGTAGAAAATCAGGGTCACAACAGAGCCACTACGTGTTATATATCCATCGAAGAATTCCGAAACAGCAAGAGTTTCAAAGTGGCGGAGCACGACCATCTTACTGGTCGATATAGAGGTGCAGCCTGCCAGGATTGAAACACCAAAAAACGACTCGATATAACTTTTCTACCAATATTCTTCCATAATTTTAAAAATTATGACTGACATGTTGTCTGCCAGACGGCTCTCGGAAAGATGAAGGAATGGGAGTTGGGCGTGATTCCGCTTTTCAAGGAGAAATATATGGCTTTGAATGTCACGTTTCCAGTAGATAAACTTCATATATTGGATAAGAAAGATAGCAAGATGAAGGAGGTGACTATTGAAGTTTCAGTTCAAGGATAGTCTCCAATTCATGTGTGACTCCCTAGATAATCTTTTTGTATTATTTATCATACTGGTTGCGCTTAGAGATGGCTCCACCATTTAAGCGCGTTATAAATAAAGTGTAATACTATTATTATTATTATTATTAATCTCATCAGAAATCTCTCTCAAAATGATCTCATCCAAAGCCGTCGATCAATTTCGGCTTCTGCTCCTGATTTTCTGATAACTGCGAAAGATGTAATTACATACACATATTTTTCTTCGCTCGTGAAAATGACGGAGTCTATACTACCATCACGAGAAGCCTTTTTTCACGATCTCAAAAAACAGCCATGTTCATTGAAGGATTACGAGAGAGCTCAGGAAGCCTAGCGAAAATTCAAGTGGTACAATTTCGGCGATTATATGCTAGCGTATCTAAAACGAGACGTGCACCAATTGGCAGATGTATTTGAGACATTCCGCAAACTCAGTCTAGCTGAAGACAAGCTGGACCCTGCTTATTTCGTTTCAGCACCCAGCATGTGTTGGCAATCCGCCTTTAGAATGACGATTGCTAAAGTAGAGCTACTCACTGTTATCGACATGTACAAATTTATTGGAAGCGGAACGCGAGGTGTTATGACGTTTGTGAACAAACATCATGAGAAACAGTATATATCCACATGCTTAACAGAAGAACGGGTAGAATTGCTATATATAGGCGCCAATAATTTACTTGGAAACGCTTTCTCACAGTCATTGCCACACTCGCGGTTTAAATGATGACTCAGTCCGAAATCAATAAATTGGACCTCGAAACTGTTGATTTAAACGGTGATACTGGATACATGTTTGAGGTGGACTTGGTGTATCCGTCAAATATTCAGGATGTAAGTGAAGACCTGTCATTTGCGCCAGAGAAATAGGTTATTCTATTCTGCTGGCTGACTCCATTTATGAATGTTCAGCGTAAAAACCTATCCTCAAAAAGGAAATATGGGCTCAAGTTCCAGGGTACCACGAAACTCCTGCTCACTCATAATAAAAAGGAGAAATACGTTTGCCAGGGAAGGATGCTCTAGTTCTATCTGAAGTAAGGAATGGTGCTATCAAAAATTCACAGAATGTTGCAGTTTCATCAGGATTACATTCAGTACAATAGTAAACGTCGACAAAAGGCCAAGAATAAGTTTGAAAGAGATTATTATAAATTAAAGAATAACTCACTGTTTGGGAAGACTCTAGCAAATCCTCGAATTAAAATGAATTTCAGACTGACCAACAGCGAAGATCACGTAACAACTCTGGCAAGTCGAGCCTCATTTTTATCGACGACAATCTTCAATCAAGATTTGTTCGCCGTCCATTTGTGTAAGGAGGCTGCTACAATAGATAAGCCAATTTATATCGAAATGGCGGTTTCGGAACTCTCTAAACTTATCACGTATTCCCTGCGATATGACAGCCTCAAAACATATGTGAAGGAACTTGGCGGTAAATTTAATATATTGGCAGGCGATACCGACTCCTTTTTTCTACGCGTATCCAACATCAATGTTGATCAAATGTTATTTCCCCGAATGTTTCAAGGTGAACTGTTGGACTCTTCCAATTTTCCGAAGGATCACACCTGCCACTCAAGGGTATATACTGCAGTTTTGGGACGTGTTTGTTGTTTACATGCAATTTTAATGTGGCCTATGTTCCCGCAGATTGACATGTAGAATTTCTGAACTTACAATCATTGCGGAAATATCCGATAACACCGCCGGAGTGGCAAGCACCACCCGAATGTTTGCCTGGAGTTGTACGAGGTAGCGCGCGTTTTGATACGTACAAAAAGGCGCGGTGTTGTTTGAGGCAGCACGCGAATAACTACAAGAACCGTTGTGAAGCGTGGTAGGTTTTTTAATTTTTTCTTAGTATTGAATTTTGAATTAGAATGTTGATAAAACGTTTGATTTCGTAGACATTGTTGTAGCGATACTGTCGAATGTTTCACATATGTCCCTAGCTTTTGTGAAGGTTAATCAATCCGCAATTAGTAGTCTTCTGTATGTCGTGATTGTTATTTCCCGCAACAATATGGTCTCGCAATTGATTATCTATTGTAGTTGGTCACCAAAGTCACATTTAGCAGATTGTCTTTGAGTTCGAGGATAAACTCGTAGCTGGATTGTCCATTAGCTCGGATAAGGCAGTGAAATTGTGCTCGCTCTGTAGCTTCAAAGTTGACAGGCGTAACATGGGCCAAAATCAGCGGTTTCAAATGTTCGTGGGTTCTTTTGTTCGGCGTACTAGGAAAGGCCAAGTCTTTTACGAGATAATATGCACTTTTCCCTAATTTAATCAGAAAGTATGGGAATTGTTTAATTTTCTAGATCCCATCCCGTGTTTCCCACCAATGTTCAAATCTCTCAAACCAATTTATGCATTCCCTAGAGACGGACTCTATTTGTAGTGGTTCGAGCGATATTAGATGATCCATGATCGCGACGCCAGTTGTAGCATTCCCGAATAGTATTAATAATGAAGTGAATAACGGGAATGGGAACAATTCTGTATTTCGTATAGAGAATCTTTCAGTTTAGGATAGTGTTGTGTGTCACTTGTATGTTGTACATATATCATCATAATAAATAGTAGCATTATAATAGGCATATGACAGCAATAATATGATTGGGCTAAAAGCCTGTAGCCTCAATATAGAGACTCAGTATTATAACATTACAAGCTGATTAAATCAATACAAAATTAAATTAAATAGATAGACGTCATGTGCAATAGCTATCGGTCAGTGTCAAGTTTTTGAAAATCGGTTAAAATTAAAAACAGAGTTAAAAAAAATTAAACAAAATTTTCATTTATTTTATAATTAAATTTTAGTTACTTTTGTTTTTAGCCTATAACTTTTGATGTTTAGAACTTAGGACAACCAAACTTGGTATGATGACTCATCAACATAAGACAAATCGTGTATTCTGCTTTTTATTTTTTTGTAAGTAGTATAACATTTAAAAAAAAATTATATTGATTTTTACCGTATAATTGCTATATATTGCACGATGATTTCATTTAGGATTCTGACTAAGTCTAGCTCACTCAGTTTGATTTTTATACTTACAAATTTATTAGAAATAACCTAACAGTAGTTATCACTCATTCAACTACAGTTATTATTGATATTCCCAATACGTTGCATTGTAGCCATAGAATGTCAGATGTTGGAAAAATTTCTATTTATTTTATAAGTATATATTTAAATTATTGTCACCTTTGTTTTTTAGCCTATACCTTTTGATATTTACAACTTATGACAACCAAACTTAGTATGATTACTCATCAACATAAGACAATCGTGTCTTCTATTTTTTTTTGTAAATAGTATAACATTTTCAAATTTTACCATTGCGATGCATTATGACCATATATTGCACGATCAAGGCTGATTTCAATGACGATTCTGACTAATTCTAGTTCATATTGATCAGAAGTAGTCTAAAAGTAGTAATCGATCATTCAAATACAATTATTGATTTTTTTCTCAAATATGATGCATAATGGTTATAAGAGTGTCGCACGCTTCCACTGCGACACTCTACTAGTTAACTTCAGAAAAGACGTACAAGTATAGTTAGGCTTGTAGAAAACATACGCACGATGATTATATTTTATGATAATTAGGTGAAAATTTACTTATATTACCAATAGGAATTAAATAAGACAATATAGAAGAAAGATGAAAAGAAAGTCGATAATAATTTAAACGTATATTTATAAAATAAATAGAATTTTTTCCCAAACCTGGCATCATGTGGCTACAATTCAACGTATTGGGAAAATCAATAATTGTAGTTGAATAAACGATTACTACTTTTATGTTATCTCTGATAAATTTGTATGTATAAAATTCAAACTGAGTGAACTAGACTTAGTCAGAATTCTCATTGAAATCATCGTGCAATATATGGCAATAATATGGTAAAAATCAATATGAAAATTTTTAAATGTTATGATACTTACAAAAAACTGTAAGTAGTATAGATGACTTGTCTTATGTTGGTGAGTCATCATATCAAGTTATGTTGTCACAAGTTGTAAACATCAAAAGTTTTAGGCTAAACATAAAAATAACGTAAAATGTCGAGCATCATAGCCAAAGGTCAAAAGAGGGGGTCGAATCCACCCTTCCAATTCTACTTACTAATTATACATGCCTTTAATTATTTGAAATGATTAACGTTACTTTTTCTCTCTGTCCGTTATATATTATAAAATTTGGTCTCCCTCGTTGTGTCTGTCAGACATCATTTGGACTTCAGTCAATCAAATTCAAACATGAATGAATCGAACATCAATACGTCCAACCGATATCCAATGACAACTGAATCGAGCGCCACTAATTGCTGCTTGTAAGTGAGGACGTTATTCTACCAAATTATCTAACCTACTTTTTCTGTGGTTTATATAATTTTTTTTATTTGTATCGATGATGATCATATGTGTCGAATTTATTACAAATTATATTCGTCAGAAGTATTATGTTAATAACAACATTTGCATTATATAATGTTAATGTATTACTGATAACATAATCGGATTTTACTATTAACGTTGGTATATTTCTTCAAATAATATCATTTCTACCAATGATCGTCATTGCCAGTAATTTTACCTTCTAAATTGAAATGTTTTAACAAAAATATTCGTCCAAGCCGCTTAATTTTTATATTAAAGAGGCATGTTAAAAATTATCGGAAATGTTGTATCATACCTTTTGCAATCCTATTAATTTAAAATATTATTTCGCATTACATGTAATATACAACACTATAAAATATTTCGTTTACCATTTAGACAATTAAAATTGAAACACTGCAGAAATATTGGCAATAAAGTTTGTCAAAATTTGGTTATTCTGATTTTTAATCAGAATGCAATTATATTTAAATTGTTTTAATTTACATAATAAATTACAAAAAATACAAACCTTACCCACTGAATTACAAGGATGGATATTTATCAATTAGTTTGATCAGATATACTCTTTATAAACATTAACGCCAGGAAATTAATGTGTTTAATCTACCCTCTTAAAAATGTGATGGTATGCATGTATTACATGCATTATTACTATACAATGTATTCTGATGTACTATGTATTTAAGATAATACGGAATTACCATATCTTTTTACTTGAATACATAAAATCTCACCAAAGTCGCAAACATTTCTAATGCATTCTCTGAACATTTATCAGAGAATGAAAAATACAAACATATAATAAAAACATAATCGCCGTATGTGAAATAAATAATATTTTATTATGAGCGCTTTTTTGTATCTTAAAAAGTCTTTTTCAATCAAAAATTATTTAACAACTATTTTTATACATAACATTGTAAAATATTTAAATATGAAAATTCAATTTAACATTTAGATGTATTAAAATTAAAGTTTTTTTTTTACAAATAATCATTGATTATGAAGAGAAAGAAATATATATTATTATCAATAACATAGCATAATAAGGAATTAAAATGCGTTATAAAAATTTTTTCCAAATTCACTGTATCGTTTATTTATGTTGGATGTAATGTCTTTAAAACTAAAATATAAAAATTTTCCTTGTTAATTCGGTCTTCGATATTCCAACTTTCATTGTGATCGAGTATAGTAATCTGTATATCATTTTCAGAATGATGTTGTAGGTTAAAATTTTCAGAAATTCATTATTATTTCCGTTTCAATAAATTTTAATTTACCCATTGTTTCTAATTTTTTATCAGGGTGGTGTTTCACTAAACAACTAGGTATCACTAACGCTATTTAACGAGCCCGCTAATCCACGGCATTTTTTAACGATGTATCGTTATTTCTGTTTCATTATTTACACTGCTCACTTTTCTATAAAATAACGATATCGCTAAAATATAAGCTATAATTTTTTGGTTGCGTTTTAATCAACCGATCACAAACCCATCATTTCATGCATATCATGCGTTTAATAATGGGTCACATTCACCATTCAGCATTGTTTGTACTTTGCTGAATTATTTTGTCTGCTCACGTATCTAAATTTGGTATATTTTAAATTTATACATAATTTTAGAAACTTATTAAGACTTTATAACGTTAAAAATACTTTGGTAAATTAGCAATACATGTTTTTTAATGTTAGTAGTGTTCTACGAGAATTAATTTATACAAATATCTAACATTAAATATTCAAAATATATATAATAATTATGACATGTAGGGTCATCTAAATAACTGAGAAGTATACTGTCTAAATATGTCTAAAGTACAAAGGGTAAATTATGTTGAATCTATTATTAAGATTGTCAAACTTTGACAAAAAGTAAATTTGAATTATGACAACTTACTTCAATAAATAAAGAAAAAGAGCGAATATGGTTGTAATTAATAAATCATTATTTCCAACAGTAGTATGGAAGGGGATCTCTGCATCACCCCCCCCCCTGAAAATTAAGTCCCCGAAACCGAAACCAAATTTAAAAACAGAAATGAGTCCCCCCCCGAAACCGAAACTAATTTTTAAATCGTGTTCCTATTGGCCGATTTCAACTAGGGCAAGGTCGTTTCTGGCTAAATAGGAGGCGGGGATTCCGAATTTGGGGTTCCCCAGTCGATTTGGAATTCCCTTCTAATGAGTTGGTATAAACCTATTTTTGTCTTTACAATAATAATCATTGATTTTCGGATCACGTGATCCCACCTCCTCCCCCGTCGAAATGCTCTTATCCAATGAGTGTTGAGTATTTGGTCAGAAATTTCCGGTTATCTCTCATTGGAAGTTGGAGTGGTATAAAAGGCTCTGCACAGCGGTGCCGAGCTCATTTTTCTCTCTTGCACGGAACAGACAACACCTCTCCTCTCTCTTAAGACGTCCAAGCGAGCCGAATTCATTTTAAATACACCAGGCAATAGAGTAATTGGATACCCACACACTGCGGTCACAGACACGGGTCCGGATCCGCTTTAGCAGGCCATCACATCGTTGGAGAGTATCGTGGAGAAGAAGTTAGAGCACTACCTTCGCACATCGGAGACTCCGGAACTCAACCAGACTCTGCGTGGGCTTTACCTGGACCAGTGTCCTAAACTCCGGCCAACCTTTAAAAACTTTTTACCTTGAGATGGCTATACTGGGCCAAGCTAACAACAAACACCTAAGCCTACAATTGGTATGGTACAAGTGCTAATCTCTCAGAGTTTGGAGCCGGCAAATATCAGTTTCTTCTACGCTGTAATGGCGTATATATGGGCCAACATGGAGACACCAACTACTTGGCAAGCATCAATTTGAAAGTGATGCAATTGCGATACAAACATA
>JAUZND010033893.1:0-22361 GCA_034780555.1 Coelogynopora nodosa
ACGCTGTTACGCCCGTACTGAGAGGTAATGAAATGTGCGTAACAACATATGATACGCCCGTAAAGAAAGGGTTAAATATCTCATAGATTTTAGTTTCGTAGGGTACAAATTCAGTAAAACAATATTCACACAATCAACTTCACGTGAAGTTACTTTCATAAAAATTGTTTTTAAATGGTTAATAAAAAATATGTTGTAGGCGAGAATTTTAACAAAGTTTATTTATTCTCAGTGTAGGTATCTTAAATATTTTTCTGTCTCTTAGTATCAATTATAGTATCTTGCAGTATCCACATCGTTAGTCACAAGTAGTATGGAACCAAAACTTTGTAAAAACAAGGCCCTACGTCTAACCATTGATTCACTTCCAGCTCGCCCACCATCAGGCAAATAGTCACTAACAAAAATTCTAACCAAAGTTAGCTAGTGATAATCAGAATTTATTTCAAACGAATATTATCAGCTGCATACATGGATAGATGGTCTGTTACCAGACTAGAGTCTACTAACTACTCAGATAACCGAGCCGGTATTTTGAAGAGACCCATTGATTACATTGCTATATTATATTGTTTTGTCAAAAGAAGATCTACTGCCCAGCCTAGCTGTGTAACATAAAACATTCGAACTGGTATAATCATAGAATGTATTCGCTTCTGTATTGTAGATATTTTCTGGACGTAAAAGAGGTATTTTCAAACGAAAATTTCTGTTCTAAGATTTTTCAAACAGAAATTAAAACACTCGGCGACTTAGTTGCACATAAAATCAAGGTACAAATTGTGAAATAATCGATCTTTTGTTGAATTTTAAATTAAGTAGAAAAATAGCTAATATTAAATTGAAATATTTTTAAAGTTTGTGATAGCTTTTCTAAATTTGTTAATAAAAAATATGAAGAATAGCTATGTGGTGTTTTTCAACTGTACGAGATAATGTGTATGAAATGGTATCTGTATTCAATTCAATTAAATAAAATCCACATAAAACTGGAACGCCTAAAGTAGAAGTTCCGAAAACCCGTTTTCTAGTTACTATCTAACCCGATAACTGAATGACATAAAACAACAATCACACTAACTTAATAGACAGAGGTCCGGGCTTGCTGCCATCAAAGTTGCCTCCGTGCAGCAGGTGGGCCACCGTGTAGTAGGCCATGTAGATGGTGGAGTCGGAGAGGGACTCGATGAGGTAGCGGTCGTCCCAGGGGATACGCGAGCCGAGCCCATAGGAGCGGGAGCACGCGTGCTCATGCAGCCAGTCCAGGGTGGCCTCGAAGTTGCGCCGGACCTGGGGACAAGGCGAGGGGTGGGGGTGGCGGGGATATCACCGTTTAAACAATAAATATATACTTTTAAACAAGATTTACAAAATAACGAATTTTCGATTTATATATTATATCTTTGTCAACTATAAAAAAAAAGGGGAATTACATTATACAATTAAGTGTTATCACATGGATAATTTAAAATGATGATTCTTTTGCTAAAACGTTGTTATTAATTAATCTTTTTGTATTGATTCTATTAATAACATTATTTTATTGATTTTCACGATTATTTGAAAATTTGAATTATCCATGTTATAACACTTAATTTTATAATGTAATTCACTTTTTTTATAGTTGACAAAGATATAAAAGTAGAAAATTCATTAATATATATATTTTTAAAGTATACTTATAGTGTTAAGGTCATTGGGATTAAGGGTATTAAATTTTCTTATGTAATAATCTTCCCGACTTGGTCGAACAGATGTATTACGCCAATCACCACTTTCTACATATACTTATTCGGCATGTTGGTTAAAATCATGGTCTTTATTACTAAATTATAATCAATAAATTGGTATTGTTTTATTTGTTTTATTCTACTTCTATGGCTGTTCAATTTAATATTTAAGCTGTTACTACTAGTTAATAATTTTACAATTTATGCAATATATTAAATTGCTAGAATTATTAAATTAAATTAAATTACATGACATATATATATATACACTATATATATAATATTTTATACATATATATCAAATTATCTATAAGTTCGTTCTCTAGTATAACTTTATATGTTCCTACATATTAAACTAATTATCGTTTTCATTGCGTGGGGACTGAATAACGTACAAACTAAATAACCGAAACTGAATAACACGGAAAATGTATTCAAATCTAAAAATTGCTTCAAAGGAAATGGTGATAACATCAAATATTTTTAATGAAATGATTAGCATGACATCGAATCTGCCACAAATAGTATATTATAGTCGTAATTGTAATTTTGCAATAATATAAAGGCTACTCCGGTATTGTGTATACAGTTCGTTTTTTGACAGTTTTGATAATTCGATATTAGGCATGTTCAACCACCACCGGCGTCATGACATTTGACGACAATATAAAGTTATTATTTTATGAAAATGACCGAAAATGAACAGTGCCACTATAGATTTTGTGACTGTCACACATGAATGAAACCTAAACTTTAACATAATATCACAAACTTAACATATATGTTATACGAAGCCTAACGGTAGCTATTCCATACGGGAAAGTTGAAAAGTATACCCTTATAAATTAGTGGGTAAAGATAGAAAACGATTAACCCGCCTGAGCAAGAAATATTTGGCATTAAAAGTAATTTTCAATACTGAAAATGAAGTTCATTAAATATCAAATTGTCTACATTCTTCCCTATTGATAAATTACTGAACATACAGTAAAAGAAGTGTATTCATTGTTTTACAGCAGAAACACTATGCATGTAGCTGCAGTGCTGTCAACAACAAGATCTTTAATACACAAATGTATACAGGTAAGCTTAGTGTATAGTCTGATTGAGTCTCCCAGCTACAAGTATTCAATTTTGTTACATAATGATGACATCTATCTAAACTGTAATGATCTCATATTTCAGAGAAAAACAGACGATTTAAGTGAGATAGTATTATTGATAACCAATTGCACTTGCTACTGCGCCTGCATACCGTCTATGTTGGTATAGCATGCATAATATAATTAATATATATATATATCAATATTCTATAACGTGTAATAAAAAATATTATCATCATAAAAATATATTGCAATTCAAATCTTTTAACAATAAATATGATACATTGAAACATAATCTGTCTCTGGTATACTTTGCTTTAATTTTTCTATCAATATTGTAAAATCTCATGTAACATCAATACAATCTCCGGCCTGATAAAAAACCTGATTGGTTTGGAAACTTTGTCCGTCCACACACCTAGCAAGTCAACTTGCGGGTTTAACATTCAGATTCATAGAAATGTTAATAGTAAAAGTAGAGATAAAGTCTACTATAAAATAATTCACAACTTTGTCGGGTGAAAGAATCCTAACATAAAATCATGTTATACATATAATTAGAATCGAAATTTAGACTGTGTTTAGTATATTTGTATCAAAAACTAATAAATAAATAATGTAAACTATATTTCAGGTCGTCAGTTGGGAGACTAGGGTACCTGGTGAGATTTGAATAGCTTCAAATCGTAAGTGCTCTGTCTCTCCGCTGTTTGTACCGGCCCTCCGCTTAGTGCTTACTTATTACATCATTTAATATTCTACTGCCCTCAACTTTCATCTCTACAGTTACTACCTCAACCTTTATAGTCAATTGAGGACCGACAACCAACCCGCACAAACAACTGGAACATGCAGCAAAACACTTACAGGCTCCTCGCCGAACGTTTCCAGCTTGCCCAGCGCCCGCTTCGCCTCCTCCTTCCAGCCGGGCTCCCCATAGTCCAGGTACCACTGGTCCACCAGCGCCGTCACACACGGGTCCCCACTGCGCGACATCACCTCCTGCTCGGGCTCGTGGTAGATCACTACCTCGTTCTGTGTGGACACCAGAAACACAGTTTCATCCGGTTCAGTTTTCTTGTGTAGATCATACTCTATAACATTCGCTGCTCAAGGTGTGTCACAGAGGTGTTCCTAGCTACAGTCGTGAGCGGAAGCGTGACAGATCGAAAGCGAGTAGCAAGGTTCGGGCGACGCAGATGCAACCAAACAAAGTTTACGAATATACCTTTTCTAGACTTCAAAAAACGCTCGGGTTATTTAATTAGTTATTTATTAATATTCGGATGGAAATATTAGTTTTAGATACAATCGTACTACATATTAATATATTAATGAAATATAAATGAATATATAAAGAAAGTATATAAAACATTAAATAAGTGTATAACAAAAACTATGAGAATAGGCCACTCACTCATAGATTATATATTTAGGTACACGAATTATATGTAAACATTTTTTGACAAATAGTAAGTATTGCGCCAAATAGTACGTATGACATATAACTGACATAATTATACCTAGTATATACTATATTGCTGGGTATTTTATAAACTTTTCTAAATTAATAGATAGCAAAAATAGTAATACAGATTGTCTAAAATAATTTTTATTTCAAATGTAGACTGCCAAATTAAAAAAGTATCGATGTTATCAAACAATTTTTTTAAATAGTAAAATGTATTACTTCTAAAATGCTTCGAAAGTGTTGACTATAGTGTGTGTCTTACAAACGAAATTTCTTTTATTAATAGGTATCTATTTTAGCAATAGTAATATATTATGTACAATCATTAACATACTTGACACCTTAAAAACATAAAATATATGGAACAGAGTTTAATCATAAATCTCTAAACTATTTTTCAACCATGATTCCATATTTTTTGTATAAACGTCTGTCAATTTCCTTTTAAATTGTTAGTTTAGTCAGCGAGAGTAATATATTCCATGAATAAATTGCATCGAAAGGTTCGATTGTTTTGAAAAGGAATGTTTTTTATTCTAACTTTGTAATGAGAAAAAATGCGTAAACAAAATAATTACAAATTCAGATGTCACTTAGTCAGAGTTCATTAATATTTTTAATTAATTATATTCTTAGTTTTCTGTTGTTAGTATTTCGGCTGTCAATATTCAAATTAGAAACGAAAATTAAAGCGAACACACCCATTTACCCAAATTTAACAATGTCTAAAATGGTACTAATTAAAACTTATATAATTTAAAATAATTAACTTAGTCATGATTTTCAATTAGAAACATATAGAGAGAAAAAGAACCTACATAATACTATTTTCACAAAAAACTTCATAGAGCTTTGTTAATTTTTATAATGTGTCATAAATTATCATAAATAAATAAATATCATAAGATTAAGTATTTAGGAGAAATAAAAAAATAAACAAAAGTTGAAAAGATACGGATCTAAAAAATGAGTTAGTCTCAATTGTTTTAAAAATATAGAAATGTATAAATACATAGGAAATAAAATAAAGAATGAAAATAGAGTGACGAGGGTGTAAACTATGTTTCTGTACTACCTGCTTTCATTTTCAGCAAATTGCAATGTTTAACAATCGATCTGGTTTTGAAAGATGGATTTCGCTATATGTGTTCAACTACATCTAGTGACTCAGGGTGACTAGTTACTTACACTATGCGTATGTAATGTTTTTGTAAGATATAGTATAAAATCTTCTCTGTTATATTTTTGGTTAAAATTAAAGATTGAAAATAAAATAAATGATATGATATGATAAATGAAAAAAAAAAGATAATTAAATAGAAAAAATTGCTGTGCTGAATTACAAAGTAACTTGCATGATATTTTATAAATGATGCATTTACTCTTTAAATTAGGAGCAGAAAACACTTCTATCCAACACAAATCCAAAGGCCCATAAAAATCTTCCTATATAATTAAATAGTAACATATAGCACACGATATTTCATACCATTTGGTCAAAAAATTACTATTTTAAATTAAATATCTTGTCATTCTATCGAGTTAGTATTATAAAATAATCACACAGAACAACAATGTGAATAATTAGCCTTCGTGCGGTACACAAAATGTGATGGAATCTACCTCGGACTTAATTTAATAAAGAAAAATAAAACAGCCAACTTTGGTGATAATATATATTCCAGACTTACAGACTGACTAGTATAGTAAACCTACTGAATACAGTCAATCCCGGAGTTCTGCTATATTATATAGCAATATGTTGTAAGAATTGGTATCAATAATTAGTTCAAACATTTAATAATATGATTTGCCCAGGTCCACGTGTGTAGTGTCGATATCTACAAAGGCGGCCCACATGGCTGGAGAGTGTTCTGTAATAATGCCACAACACAACGAACTGAACATGTTATTCACTTAAGTTCGTCGGTTCACATCGTGTGGACGAAAGAAAGACGACAACAGGGATCCTTGGCAGGTTTCGTGGGGGGGGACCTAACTGCCCTACTGAAGAGAAATATTCATCAATCAGGCAAACAAAGGCAACGTATAGCTGGTGTAAGTAATAAGACTTCAAGTCGTGTAATCTAATTATCTTTATGTGAATTGTTTGCACTCGGTGAACTGGGTCACGGAAACGTGAATTATAAGATGGATTATTAGTGTAGAGTCAAAGTCTACCACTCTATAATCACAGTTAACGCAAAAGTTTTTTAAGTATACGATTTAACAATGAGCAATTAAACGGCCACAAAATAACGCCAATACAAGTTAATAGAGGAAAAGGCCATTTACACTTGAAAGCACAACAACTAACCTCTTTGATCATGTCATCCTTGATCAGTTTTTTCACATCTTGCACTTTTTGACCCTTATACTTGCCAATAGCCATCGTCTGAAACAAAGGATAGATACTACTCTGATAAGTGAGTTCCTGGCGGGACAAAGCCATGATGTGCCTAAATAACATTTTGAATTAACAGACTCCTCAATCAGTATGGGTACATTTTTATATGAACCTGACTATATTTCTTTAATTAAAAGAAACATAAAACTCGTAATACTAAAAAAAAGCAAAAACAAAACCACGGTTCAATTGAAGTATCACAAGTTTGATTAAGAACAAGGATAATTAATTATTGATTAGATAGAATTAGTCATACAAAATCAGGACGCTAGATAGGTTAATTTTGTATGTCATTATCGGTGGGAGAATACCGGCTGTTCTTGGTAATTAATTAAATTTCTTATAAACTGCATAGCAATGAATATAAAATTTAAGTTATAGTTCTATAATTCAAATACCTGTATCATTGGATAAATACTAAATCACTTGAATTATATATCTCGTAGTGATTCAAGACTCGAAAAAAACAATGCTAAACCATGAACAATGCTGACAATACAAAACGATAAGTTCATTAAAATTATTCACAAAAGCCTCTGCTTAATCCAGTTAGTGCAGTTTAATTCATAAATTTCTACACAAACATATAAATAAACAGCTAAGGTGGGAGGGGGATCATTTTAAGGTAATAAAAAAAATTGCGGTATTCATTTATAAGGAATATGTTTCATGTTTCATATTTAACATATTATATAATTTTTCCACTTTTTAAGTCAAGCCTGATGAAGAAGTGTGTTGGTCGAAAAATTATAAATATTTGTTTTGAAGTTTTTAAAAGAGTCTGATACATCACAAAATGAATGGTTATATTCACACATATACAAATAAAATATCATCTATTCAACCTACATTTTCAGAGATTTCACCGTTTCTATTCGTTGTCTTAACAGGTTAAATTAAAATACTAGTTTTATGCTCAACATACATATGTTGTAGTGTTATAATGTACATTGAGTGCACCGTGAGTGTTTCATTACATTTTTTCAGTGTTCTAATGATATTTTATTGTACAATTTAGATTGTTTATTTATTGATTTTTGATACATTATAATATAAAGATGCGAACTATAATGCAAATTAGAGATTATAAACTATTTTCCAAAAAATATTAGACAATGATAAATATGATATTCGAATATTACGAAAACATCCTTATCAATGAATTAACTATTCCAAATTTTTCGTAGTTTACCTTGTGAATAAAGTGTACACACAATGCCATAATTATAATCATTAACACACTCCATGAGTAATCATTATTGTCGCTTACTTTAAATTGCTAATCGATTATTATCGAACACTACTGTTTCATAACTTACCAAGCAATCTTTACTTCACTGAAATGTGTCAATATAATTTTAACTATAGTATAACCTTATACTACTCATTATATTAGAAGTAATATATAACATGTTGTAGTAAATGTATCTATTTTGATAAATAATGTTGTAAAACCACAGTAAATGACTAAAGGTCAAAATAACGTTCACTTGTAAGACGTTTGTACTCTAATCAAATAATATCAATACCCATTATCAGAACCGAGTAATTCCACATAAAAGGGGGAGGCCAAAATATAAAAGACGAATTAACATAAACATGATAACGATGTCTTCCAAATAAACGAATGTACATCTTACAAACCTTCACAGTAAAAATATATTATCAACAAAAGTACTTTCTATATAGTTAAGTAATTTCTACTCGTCATGCAATATTATTAGCGAAACAATTATCACGATTTAAAATTAATTGTACATAGTGCAACCAACTTGGTATATGAGTGTAAATCATTAGTTATTACATATTATTATTAATACGCAAGTATGATACAGTACTTGATTTCTCGATGATTCAAAGAGGATATCACCGGAATATGTTTTCTTAAATAATTTTTTCCCCTATGCGTTGACAAATTCAATACTTATGCATTATCAAACTAAGCTGTGAACGAGATTATCGGTCCAAATCTCTAGCAGGAGCTGATAACATATTATATTATAATAGTATAAGAATGAATAGGAACAACTCACGCCCTCATAGAAGCCCAACTTGTACACCCGGTCTTTGGCTAACGCCAGTTTTTCGTGATCGTTTTGACTCAGGATTTTCATCTCTTCAGAAATGGTAACCGCTGACATGCCTCCCATATTAGGAATGTCTATAATTGGAACCTGCATATTACAAGAAAACAATTAAATTTATCACATTTTTATTCTTCTAGATATATAATAATAAATCTACTGTCATTTTTTATTCTAATTCAATTAGCTGAAGCATGTACAATCAAATAAAACTTAACAAAAGTAAACATAAACCCGCGTCTAAAGAAACATATATACTGTAGCGGTCTCTCTTTTAAATGTATGTGTAATTTAATACAATAAAGCAGAAATTCCTTTTAAATGTGGTTTCACAGTTTCAAATATAAACTTAGCCTTATAAAGGTAGCATTTTTTAGCATAGATTTGTATATAGGAAATAATAGGTTTTGTAAAATGAGATTTAAAAAATTAAAATGTTTTTAACGAAAATTTCTCCTTTCAATAGTGATTCATTTCATGTAAAATATTTGAAACCAATTAAAAAATGTTCTAATAACATTTTATTAAAAACAATGTGTAGAATGTATAACAATATTTTAATTCAATATTTGCATCAACATTAGAGTTGCTGATAAAATAATATAAATTCAAGATTATTTAAGTTTGTTGGTTGTTCATAAAATTCAGAATTTTTTAACTGATTTTTTGAATAAATTCTTACAGCTTCAAAGGGAAGGACCATTTCATCCGTGATGTTGTACTTCTCTCGGAATGCCTGAAAATGAAAGAGAAGTCATATCGATTAGTCAAACATGAATATTATTTCTCATTTAAGCTTCAAATTTAACGTTAAAAGTTAAATTAAATAATTTAACTTATAGTGATAATCCTAATTTAAATCCAAGGTAACTATTTCCCCATGTTCATCTGAAGCAAGCTTTGAAGGTATCTCAAATTCTATAAATATGTAAAATATTTCGAGAAAAAAACACAATCCCGGTGATTTATTTATACACTTTCGGAGAAATCACTACTTTAATTTCGCACCACATAAATAAGTGCAATTTAGGATGAAGAATCGAGACAATTTGAATCTCAATTGTAGTTGATACATCTATTAACTAAATACTATAATAGGCCTACTAAAGTTTTAGTGATAAATAATATTACTATATTTTATTAATTAGTATCGCCGGGTAACAGGCTAAAGTACTACAAAACAAAACACGTGTCAATTTTCTAATAACAATAACTAACAATTAAACTACGTTCACAATCAACAATCAACAATTATAAGTACAGTGAAAACATGTTTCCAATCACTCTTTGTACGGAAATAAATTTTATTCAGTCAATTATTAATTTTAAAAAGTAATTTGTTGAAATAATAAAAGGAAAAATTAAAATTAACTTGACTGTTCTCTGACAATAAAATGTAACAGAATATAAATTAAATACACTTAAATTTGACAGTTAAAAGTGATTCAGTAAAGAGCTGTCTTTTAGACGAAGTTCTTAGCTGCGTAGAGTTTATACTGAATATGTATAAATGACTTTATAACAAGACTTTTCCGGGTTTTAATGAGAAATTCAAACACAATTCCATATATTCAATGACCTTTATTTTCAACTAAGAAATCAAAATTAATGTTTAAAATAAAGTATAGTTTAATGAGGTTATTTACTTTAGGACAAAGTTCACACATGACTAGATTTTGCACACATGATTTTCAAAATACTTTTATAAAATAAAAATAAATTAATGTCACGACTTCTCCATGCTTTCCATATAACTTTACAAACCCCGTTGAACCTCCAGTCAACCCTACCGGCTTCTTCTTGAGGTCTTTGAGCGCCATGTAGTCATCGGGTGAGTCGCTGGGCACACTGGACACGATCCCAGTGCCCTTGTTCTCCTTGATGGTGAGCATTGGGAGGCCGTAGACCACCGAATAGTGGGACTGAGGCGCCCGGAGACGGGCGCCCAGCAGGTCTGCACCGGTAACAGTGGCCACCACGTCGATGTCACCCATCTTGCTTTGGTGCAGGAGTTCCTGAGAGAGAGAGAGATACGAACTGTTACACTCTTGTTAAAAGCTGTAAAGAATTAATTGAATCTAACTTATTTTTTCAGTCAATTAGCTTCAATGACAATTCAATTGTCTTGAAGTTCATACAACATTATCATTTTATCGGTAAAAATGGTTGTCTGAGTTTTATTGAACAGTTATTATAATATATCATTTAATTATTTAAGTAACAAGATTTTGTATTTTCACAACTTTATAATACCTGCAAAAATGTGTTTTTATTTTTTATTGTGGACTTCTAAGAGTTACAATACATATATTTTTATCTAAAAATACTTCGCTGACATTTTCAATAATTATATAATATGCCATTACAATCTTAATAAACATATTTAAAATTGAAATGTTATATTATATCTGTGAATTTTCTACTTCTAAGACAACCATAGCGGCCGCGTACAATTTCAATACGAATACGCTTAAATTATACGTATAATCAAAGTGGCAGATGTATCGATAGGGTTGAAAATATATAATAAATTATAATTTAAAATGCATATAATAGAAATTAGAATAATAAAAACAAGCATTTGTAATTTTTACTCTTTATGTAGCATTAAACAGTAAATAAAACTGAAAATGTTACAAATATATTTAACAAGAAAATTGTTGAATAGCCAACTAATGGAATTATTTAAGATATTTATGGAATTATTTAAGTGTACAACGATGTAATGTGTAAAAGTAAATTCGATTTCAAGCTTCGCTTCATAAAGATTTTTATTACTGTTCTACTGAACTTTACGCCACAATTAAGGCGGAAACATTCACATTTATTAATTAAAAATTACGTTTAAGTTTTAACGAAACAATGAATTAATTTGAAAATATTTCATATTCAAATATAATTACCAATTCATCGTATTTAATATCATTAGAAAAGTGCACGGCAATTACAACAGTGATCTTACAGTTATTACACACCTGAAATCTCAACTATCACGGATACTTGTAGCATTTAAGAAAATATAATGAAGTCAATATGTTTCGTGAATTGTTTTTATTATTTAGACTTTTTCTAGATGCTTAATGAGACTTTTTTGGTTGTAACAAATTGAATTTGAAGGGAAAATAATTTAAAATTGAAAAACAAATGATAAGAAAATATATACAAAATATGAGTGACAAAACATTTGTAATGTGGATACAGCACAAAGAATAAACTTGAAAAACTAAAACTAAATCAAATAAAAATTATTTTCCGAGCTTGTTTTAAAAAAAAATCAATTTTTACTGTAATCCAATATTAATATAATTTCTAACAGATTTTCAGAACGAAAATTTTAAAAATGGTATTACTATTTATTATCTAACTAATTTAAAAAGAAAACAATCTACATAAAATAACGAATATGAATAAGAAAGGGAGGGACCAAATCTCAGTTTTAAGTAAAACATTATATTTTAATTACAACCTCCGAAATTGATATTTAAAGTAAAAAACAATTTATATAATATAACTATTTAGTTAATAACAACAATGGCTATTTCGTGACTATTTGATGAACCACAGATTATATTATTAAGGACTTGTAGACAATCCACTTGACCAGGCTACTATTGATGAAAGGATGAGGTTGAATGTGACCCACCTGATAGGCCATATTCCGTGCCGACCTCCGAGTGCACACAAATATGCCATGCTTGGCCGTCCTCACACAGACGTAGGTGATGCTGGGGTGGATCCAGCAGTTGGTTTGACCGTACATGGTCTCCGGGCGAAGGGTTCCCGCCACCAGGAACACCTCCTGTCCCGTCAGTTGTCTGGTTGAATGAAAGATGGGAGGCCGAGGGGCGGGTTAAGGTAAATTTAATACATTCTAGGGCAAAAATCGATGAAATACACTAAAGTCTACACTTGTGCGAAATTCCGGGTTTCTAAAGCATTTGGAAGTAGACGAATTTCCGTGGGAGCTGAGCGGGAGTTGATTTCATAATTTTTCTCGTCCTGCAATTTCAATGTCAAGGCAGTCACTAAAACAATTTTGAAAATAGTCTTAAAAGATGTTCTTTTCTGATTCAAATTTCTTAGAGATTGCTGCAGTGCAAAATTCCAGGAATAATTCCGAAAAACACACCCCATATCCACTGTTGGTGGCAAAGGTTGAAATAGGTCATACATGGTACAGTGACAAATAATGATCCAAGCAACCAGTAAAGGGGTTATTGTGCACATAGAATAATATACTTTAAAGAGAAATTCAAGTGAATCAAAATAGAAAAAAGGTCCTTCCTTTTTATAATGCCGTGGTAGCAATAAAAATTAATATTTTCGCAAATGTTTAATAGTGCCCAATTCTAATCGATACGATTGAAATAATTATTTTGTTTCTTATATTTTTTTCAAAATTAAAAAAGTTAACTTTTCCGATGAATAGTCAAAGCTGATTCGAAATAAATCTCTCTTCTCCATCTCAAAGGTTTAATGAATAAAATAAATTTGAAAATTGGCAGCTTGGATATCACAATTTTGGTACAAATCAATAAATAAATCACAAAATAAAAAAAGTCAGCTTATATTATTTTTAAAATAACACATAAATATCAGAAAAAGTGATCAAATAAAAGATCAAAATCAATGATAAATGAAGAAATCAATCAATTGATCAAAAAAGTGTTAACTAAGAATATTCGATAATTTTTAATATCCATGGCATATTGATGTATCAAACTATAGCGAATTGCGGTATAACTATAATTAGCAAGACGAAAGTTAAGGACAAAAAATGTGAGTCAAATTTGTCAAAGGTGGTCATTCTTACATCATTCAGTAATTATTGTTTAAATAACCGCAGAAGGATATATTTGCATTTTGCGTATTCCACTTAAATATATCATTAGGAATTCATGTTTTCAAACACACTTTATGGAAAACTACAAAACTTTTCCCTGTAGTGCATGCATGATTGTTACTTACTTAAGATTTTCTGGATAAGGTTCGAGCAGACGAATTTTCACCAAATTGTACTCTTGGGTTCCAATGCCCTTTAAAAAGAAACAATAGTATACAACATTAGATATATGGTATATATACCGACATCGTTTCAAAACTGTTTCTATTATTAACACAAATTATTAACAAATGATATCTATAAAATAGAAAATAATGTTAATAATTTTCAAATAATCTAAAAAATTTAAACAGTTCTAAAATTATTTTATTTTATTAATATTATACTACTGAAAAAATAGTAGTAATACCTAATAAATAAATTATTACCAAATATTATGAAAATTATTTCAAACAATAATCATGACTATATGAGTTTAATTGAAATATTACATCCGATAAAATTTGACTAGATTGACTAGTTATTTTTCAAACGAATTGAACCTATGATTGTTTTTAAATACTATGAAGTGAAGTTATAAGTGAATAATAAAGAGTCTAACACAAAAATAGGTTATATACTTCGCCTGAGCTCCTGTCGTGGTCCATACACGGCTGATCATCTTTGGGAGAATAGATTGTGTACCGCTTGCCGAAATCGATCTTATTCCGTTTGTGAAGAATGTTGAACTGCCAGCGCACAAACGAATCGTAATAGGGGTTGACGTCGGTTGTGATGAAGCTTCGACGCCAGTCCACCTAGTATTTTGTATAGAATATTTACATACGTTGAAGCGTGGAAAACAAAATAGTGCACTCCTAATCTTCACTCCCAGTTCACGCCTAAACTATAGGGATGTACCAAACTACTGTGGGGTCAACAGGGGTGTAGCTAGGATTTTGAAACGCAAAAAACGTAAATGTTTAGAAAGGGCGTCGACATTTGAATATATATAAAATATCCGTATACCTATTTAACACATGTAAATGTTACATAACAAAACACAAGTATGGATAAAAAAATTAAATAATTAATATATTATGTGACTAGAATTTAAGACATACTGATACAATTATACATATGGGTACATGACGATGCACATGAGAATTTATTAGATAAAATGTTTATTAATTGAGATTAATGTGTATGAAACAAAGCGACAAAAGACGCTCTGACAATATGTATACATTAACATGCTGATTACGATGATGTAATTCTTGTTGTCAATTTCAATAGGGAAAGCATTATTGTCCCCCCAACATTAATCAATATCAATGACGTCTACATCCCTCACCTTGACTCCCATTCTCTTGAGGTCTGCCATTGTACAGGGCGGAAAGTACCGGAGCCAGTAATCAGGATCAACAAACTTTCGTATCTCATCATCAGTCAGGCCAAGGCTCTGCATTATCTGCCACTGGTAAGTCAGGTTACCTGTCTTCGCCTGCAACTTACCCTTCTTGCCTTTTGCTCTCTCACTGCCGAGCTAAAGAGAACAACAACAACAACAAGACAATTATTTTAAAATAGATTCATTCAAACAACGTAGTTAATACAAAAATATACACAATATTATGTTGTCATGAACTATTCTATTGTATTATAAAGAACAAGTCATTTTTAAAATATGTTATAGATACTTTAAATTGATATTTGCTTTTTTGACCACTTTCATTGTTATGTTTCCTTTAAATCAGTTTTACATTAAAGCATATTTTGTTACTATATTTAACAGTTAACTATTTTAATTTTGACATATTTTATACTAAAAAAATAGAAGTGCAGATAATTATTACAAGGTTCATACAGAACGGTTACGACAAAATTCCATGTGGTTTTTAGGAAACGTTTGAAATTTAAAGACTTATTCAGGTTTTCCATAAATGTGTGAATCTTGCCATTAACTGACATACAATATAGTATTACAGTATATGTAAATATTTAGTTAAGGTTAAATTGAATTCAGACAATAAACAATAGTTCTACACTTTTAAATAGCAAATCACAATTAATTCAAAATTTTTTAACAATTTAAACGAACTCAAAATAAGATTAGTTAAGAAGATCAACAGTCACCTTAATTGTTTCGGGTTGCTTGGTCTTAACAACCGGTTCACTTTCCGGGTCTGGGAATTGAGGTGGATCACCGTAGACCTCAATCTCACGCGCCAGCTTGTCCGAGCTGGCTTTGATCGGCATCCCGGTGCAGTGAAAACCGAATGGCCATAGAGTCACCTTTCCTTTCAGGCGCTCATAGCCCATTGCAAACTGTACAACGAAATATATCATTTAAAATTTAGTTGACTGGAAGGTGTAATTAATTCATGTAATGTAATTAATTGAGTTCAGTTACTAATCAAAATTGGAAAAAATGTATTAACATTTAGTAACTATAATAGATACTGCAAATGGTATTATTGTTTAACATTGATTACTTACTTCACATTTTGAAAGTGAAAAGCTGTGACCAAGATGCAATCTTCCGTTCATATAAGGATAAGGAAATGTCACAAAAAACTTTTCCTTTTCGTCTCTAAAAATGGTATTAACAGTAAAAGTTATAGTAATATTATAAGATTCGAATAAAAAAAATTACTAAACACTAACCTAGTTGCAGATGGTGCATCTATTTCAAATAAGTTATCAACTTCCCAAAGAGCTTGCTGCTTTCTCTCAATTTCCTGCAATTGGTGAAGTTTTGCAGTTCCCTTTCGACTCATTGTCAGTTTGTTTGCTAAAAATAAATATAAGTGTATCATTTATAGCTGATAGCAAATTGAAACATACTTGATGTGACATCAATATAAACATATTTAAACAAAAGTATATCAAAATAAAGCGTCTTAGTAAAAGTAACCGCTGAGCATAAAGGACTTATTAATAAAATAAGTTAGACAATGATGTCAAGATCCTATAAAAATATAATTTAAATATGAAATAAAATAACAACAACTGCAATAATAAGAACCAGACCCATGAAATACAACATTGTCTATACTTATTAAAACAGACCTGGAACATAAGTATTCAAAATTGTGACCGTAGAAAACATTATCCTACGCCAGAAAAGAAGATAAAAATATGCTATACTGGAGAAAAGAGCAAAAAATTAAATGTTGTGGTAAGTTATTCGAAATAACTTGTGAGAGTTATTATTAAAACCCAATCAGAGGGACCAATACATTGTCAGGGATCCTTGGATTTTGACACCCTTATTAAATAAATATATTATAAAAAGCATTTATTATAAAAACAACAATACATAAACCGGAAAAACTAATCGATAATCAAAATCGTCATCAATGTCTCATCACAGCAAGATTATTATGTCAAGCCCTGACCAATATCGTAGATGAATCAGCCTCAACACTGCTGATAAACATTCAAACTTAAGTCAAAAAGAAAAGAAGAGATGTTCAAAAGAAATTGGTGTTAGAAAACCAGCCAAAACGTCAATAAATTATTTACAGGCAATAAAGATTATTGCTAAAGATAACCTAAAACTGTGTATGGTACCTGGTGCTAAATAATCCGAACTTGTCTATTACGGGTAAATATAAATCCTAGAAAGAGAATCAAGTTACTTCTAATATGAAGCCATAACAGCAGATGTTTTCTATTGACCCCATCTCAAAAAATACAGTTATTTGATGATCTGAACTATGAAGTTATGTTATTGAAAAAGTTACAGTTGGAAATTTACTATCTTAATAAGAAGTTGAGAAATCAGTGTGAAACCCATGAGAACTGTACTCATATGGATCATGTGATATGCAACCAATACCCTATTGATTACATATGATGCAATAGGCCTATGAAACAATATTTAATGACTGGTTGCCATGATTTTACTCCCATTTATTACGCTAGCATGTCATAACAAAATCAAAATTAGTGACATGTATAAGAATGTTTGTTCCAAACAAATATTGTAACATTAATTTTACTTTTTAATTGCATATATTATAATAACTAATAACTAAATAACCTAATTATAAAGTAGGTATATTTACTTTTTTAATTTTATTTATTGTTCATAACAGTATACATAAATTTGTTATTTATAAAATAAAATTTATCATTTATATTATTACTGTTGGAGACGAATTACGTTACCCGACGAGTACGGTTCTCGTTGGACGAATTGCGTTCTTTTTTTGGAACGCAATTGGTCGGACGGATTAGACACCATCACAATTCGTCCGACCAATTACGTTCAAAAATAAATAACGCATTTCGTCCGACGAGAACCGTACTCATCAAATACAGAATAATTATAAAATTCTTTGAAATAGAAAATAATATGTAATTTTAATTATTATAATTGTTGATAAACATTGTATTGTGTAATCACTATCGTTGTATTACATAAACAAGAATCTATATTTCTGTGTATCTCTAAACACGAGAATTTATAAACAGTACAATTTAAAATTTAATTAATCTGTATGTTAATAAAACAATAAATGATTGGGTTAAAAAGGATTCTATCTGTCTGGTGAGCTGATTTTACTTGATGGTTCCAATCAATTCTATAAGGATAATCCAGCATGGAGTCTATTTTTATCCACAACTTATATGACATTCACAATTATGTTTGTAGGATCATAGAAATGGATAGTATTTCTATTATCAAAAAGTAAACCATTTCTAGGTTTAGGATAGTGCGGTCGTGTGTCATGGATGCAGCATCGATTTAAACCGCTATAATATATAGCATCTTTCCTGCACTGTACTATATTTTGCATTATACTACAGTTTCGAAAAAACCTTTAACATTATCATTGCAGATTTATGATTATGATAGCTTCAAAAAACGACTTTCAAATTCATTTCTTCGTTGTTGTTCGTGACTAATTCATTTTTAGTGAAGTAATGAACGACACTATATTACCTAATATAATATTTTTTGAATTATTAACTACTTTAATATTTGTATAGTATTATGTAAATTATGGTCATAATTATTATAATAAAATAATTGTCATAATTGATTATAATATTTGATTATATATTATTATGAATACATATGCAAAAAATTATTTATAATTTAAATTGAATGTAAAAAATTACTTAGTAAACATTTTCCAAATGAAAGATGACAAAGAAATGTATACAATTAATAGTGATTTTTAAATTCTCCATAAAATGGTCAACTAAAATATAATATGTAGTATTAAACATATTATAAATATATATTTTATAAAAATGTTATCGCGTGACAAACTTTTATGCGACTTTAAATGAAGTAATTTATAAATATTAGATTTCCCAGAATATTTGAAAATTTGCGAGCTTAAAAATAATAAAAAAGTTTTTTTTTTAAATCTTCAGGAACATAATTCGTCCGACGGGTTACGTTACCCGATAAGTACGGTTCTCGTCGGAAGAATTGCGTTATTTATTTTTGAACGTAATTGGTCGGACGAATTGTGATGATGTCTAATCCGTCCGACCAATTGCGTTCCAAAAAAAAGAACGCAATTCGTCTGACGAGAACCGTACTCGTCGGGTAGCGTAATTCGTCTCCAACACTTCCATAAAAACATGACAAGAGGTTTGGTAGAAATGTGTAAAAAATAGTAAATTACGACATATAGTTCCCTTTTCAAATTCAAAAGTCTAAATAATAAAGTTATAATAGGAACTATATGTGGTAATTTAATATTTTACAAGTTTTTCTATCAAACCTGTTGTCATGTTTTTATGAGATTATGTGTAAGTTATGTATGATTAATGTCTGGTAATTTACAGAGAAAATGAAATGTTTTTTTCCACTTTTATATTGGAACATAGTCTTTATTTGAATTAACTTATATTCCAGAATTATATATTAAATTAATTTTAAATGTTTCCATCTCTCTCCACAGTGTCAGTGTCAGTGACACTGACAGGGATCCTAATTAAAACTACTGCAAGTAGTAATCTGATCAATACAACAAGAAAATAATAGAATGTACAATATAATTTTTGTGTACATTCTGTAAATTTATATTAAATAAATGTCACTTATGTATAATTCTGTAAATATTATAAAGTCAAGATAAATGTATGAATCCTAATAGTAATAATGTTGAATTACAGGTTAATATTGACTGACAATGTGTTACTTATACTTTTTGTTCATTGTTGTATATATGTATATACCTATTATTTTGATTAATATCTTATAGGGTTGATTTTATAAATTAGTATTAGACATTAGTTATTACCAGTATTATTTGTAATACAGGTTGTAACTAATACAATGGTCTAAAATGGATTTCACAAAGAGGTATTTATGATGCAGGTTATAACTAATACAATGGTCTAAAATGGATTTCAAAAAGTGGTGTTAGTGATGTGCCATAGGCATAGTAGTAACTAATATATTAGTTACTACTATGCCTATTCATGTGCTATTCACTATGCCACATTCATATATGAATCATCATTGAGTAAATATTGGGATTCAATCTAATTCCTATTACATTAGTATTATTAGATTATTGAATAGAAATATTTAATTTAATAATTTGCTTGGTTAATTTTTTTTGTCATTTATTATTGTATCTGCTGCTACTGATACTGTTATCGCAGTTGAATTGATTTCATTTCATTTAAGACAATCTAATTTTGGATTGAAAAGAGGCTTTATTGTTCTTAAATATCAATATCATTAAAAAATATATTGTGGAAAGGTTTAACAGTTACATTCAATAGTAAATTCAATGCCTCAAAAATAACATTATACTTACAGCTAAAGGCATTCTGGAAGTGCTTAAAATCAAGTACCAAAAAAGTATAGCTATCAATTATATTGAAGCCTGTAGGCAGGACATGACAGGTAGCAGAACCTGCAGAACAAACAATGATCCAAAACTGTCAGTTATAGATAAGCAACTTTTTTTAAATAATTGCTTTAGATCTCCAATCTCTGCCTAACAGTTTTGATAGTAATGCTAATGCTTTATTTGACATTATCACTCAGGGATGAAGAAATATAGAAAAAGAATGCTTCACCAGCATGACAACAATCACTGAAGAAATCCAAAAAATTCTCAGCCCCTCCAACTTCTCTATAATTTTTTCAACTGACAAAGGCATGATTGGAGGTCGAAGAAAGAAACGGCCTGGCTCAAGAAGAAATTGCACAGTTATACATTTGTTTAATTATTTGTTTTTAAAGGATAGGTGTAATATAGTTATTTAGTGTTTTTATTTTATTAGTTATCTATTTATGAGAAAGTGTTACTATTTTCAATCTTTTTAAAAATATTTAATGATAGCAGTGTTATATAACAAATTAAAAGATATTATAATAATAATATAATTTAGTTTTTGTCTAATAAAGTATTATAATTTAATATTAACCTATATTGTCAAATAATTTTTTTTAAAGCTATCATAATTATTTAAAAACTATATTTTTTGGCATTGAAGAAGTTGGTAACAGGAAAAAAAAAGTTAAAGGACAAAGAAGTTATTTGGCCAATTTATTTGATAATATGAGGGGGAGTCAATAAGTAAGCGGACTCAATATCTATGCAATACTTTACACATATAATCTATATTTTTTATTAACCATAGATACATCTAAGATATTGCTGAACATTTCAGGTCAATATATCAATGGATAAAATTTTTATGTTATTTAAAAAAATATATATCAGAATAGGCCCAAAATAAGGTAAAATTGAGTAATAAAAGCAGTTTATTGACATTTTATAATATTTTTATAATATTACAGTACAGCATGTTTGTTATTATGTACAATATACTTGTATTAAAGCTTTTTAAAGTACTTTCCATTACAGTCAATGCATTTTTGAATGTGCTGGAACCACTTTTGGAAGCAACTGGCCCAGTTGTCAACAGAAAACTAATTCAAGTGATGCTGGAAAGCAGCCACAGTTTCATGTGATTCAGCAAAGCAGACTCCCCTTAGGTCTTTCTTGAAAGTCACATGGAGCTAAGTCTGAGCTGTAGGGTAGGTGTGTCATCAAGTGGACATCATTGTCATTGAGCCAAAATGTCATCTCCTGAGCCTTGTGTGCTGGAGCATTGTCGTGGTCATGCTTTCACATATGGCAAACATTCAGTTGTGTACCAGTAAGCAGTTACTGTTTGCTGAAGAGTAACAGGCACAGTGATAAAATGGCCTACCAGAGGAGATGCGAACATTGTCACCATTTGTTTGTTGGAACTGCGGCCATGCACACACTTCAGAGGAGGTGTTGTGCCAGACACCTGCCACTGTGAGGACTGCAGCTTGCTTTCAGGGTCGTAACAGTAGACCCATGTTTCATCTCCTGTGACTTTGCTTCTTATGGCTCTAGGATTTCCTCGATGAAACCATCGAAGCATTGATTGACACCACTCAACCCTGGTCACCATCTGCTCAGCAGTCAACAGGTGGGGAACCCAGTGTGATGAAACCCTGTGCATCTTTAGTCAGTTGTGTAGAATTTCGTAAACACTACCATGAGAGATTTGGGTCTCATTGGGAATCAGGTCAATGGTAATGCACCTGTCTTCTTGAACCAATTTGGCCACTCTTTCTCTTGAAATGCTGTTGTTGCCATTAGTCATTGTCCTGGATGGTCCTCCCCTAAGGAGGTCTGACCACAGCGAAATGTTGTCTTGGATGGTGCTTTGTCCCCAAGAGCAATACTCAACCTCTGTAAACAGTCATGAGAATTTAA